>APFE031485618.1:191099-239018 GCA_000404065.3 Pinus taeda
AATATGGGAAATACTAAAATATAAATAAAACCTAACGGTAATATTATTGTATTATGTTATTTTTTAATATGTATAAATGTATAAATTTACTAAACTAATTTTATTTTTAATTCAATTGGTATATAAGTTGACTCAAGTTGCATCTTCATATGGAGGGGCTTAGAAAGACATTTTTGGAACACCAACACATCATTTTTCATGGTAATATTTTTTTTGTAAGTTAAGATGGAACCATTTATATTAAGGCAGGTTAAAACCAATATTTACATACGATGGCCTCAACCCGCCCCAAAGGGAAACCGGCTCTGTTGGCCATTTAAAGTTCTTAATAGCCATCCAAAAACAAAATTTACTGAGTTTGTTTATCCATGCTTTATATACTAGCCAGTCAAAATAACTAACACTATTTATTAACAGCATTAAAAAAGATAACAGAGGGTAGCATACTATTCAGCTTCCTAACTAAGGATGTAGTGGTCATATCATGATAAGTCATTCTTCCATTGCGCTTCGTTGGTGCTCCTCCTCTTTTGGTTCTTGAGTAAGCTTCTCCAACTGCTGTTGTATCTCGTCCAGTTTGCCGTCCTCCATCATAAGGGTGACCTAAAGGTTGTTCATTTCTCTTTTTAGATTTGGAATACCTTGTGCCAGTTCTACCATCTCCATGGCCACATGTTCCATGGCCTTAGCTAGCAACCTCTTCATGACCCAATACACGTGTAAGGCCTATCTGTACAGGAACATCCGTCCTCTGGTGTTTGCAGGGTCTGGTACCAGGTATTCCCAGTCCTCCATCTCAGATCCTAACTGCTCCTAAATTTCCTCCTCCTCCAGATGCTAAAGTATCCTTCTAATGTCTGCATTCGTATGCTTGCTGTATGCCATCTCCGCATACTGCACCTTCCTTTTCAGCATTTTCCTTCCGTGGTTTTTCTCGGTTGGTTTGGTGCGACCGTGTTCCTGCTGGCCAGCATGACCTCGACCTCTTCTCCATCTGTGGCCTCTTCCTCGTCCTACTCCATTGGCATTGTAATCCTTAGCCCTGCTCCCCTGACCAATTTCACTGGTAGGTGGTCCCATGTCCCCTTCCTCCTCCCGGCCTTCGATTTTCTTATCCCTTATCTCCACCTTGGCTGAGACAGTTTCTCCCGTAACTCTCCCCTTCCCTCTTTCATTTCTCCTTATCTGCGACTGACCTTCTTGCTCCGTGTCATATATATCCTCCGAGTTTGCCCGATTTTGTTCCTCTCCCTCCCGGTGGTCCTGCTTAATCCCTTCAAGTCTCGATGGTCTCCTTCCCCTGCTCTCAGACATCACATTCTGCTTCATACCGTCCTCCATACGCTTACACTGAATTTTCCTTAACCCTGGAGGTCGACCCTGTGCAACTCCACCTGCTCCTGTTCTCGCCTTTTCCTCCCTGCCTTCGCTCACCTCGAGGACTCTCCTTACATGCTTGCTCTTATGCCTCCACCTGTAACCACTCCCTCTCACCTGTCGACCTTTCTTGTATTGTTGCACCGGCTTTCTCTGGCGCTTGCACCCACCATAATAGCCCACTCCTCCACGACTTTCCCTTGTGCGACCTGGACCTTGTCCCATCACCGTTCCGCCGTCATCTCCACCACCTCTGCGCTTAAGGCTCTGCTTCCTGCTGTGACTTATAATGATTCCGCATCCACTGAACGTAATATTATCATTTAAATGAATGAAATTTATCGACATGCTAATTATTTAGTTTTCATGGTCTCTCAGACGAATGCCAATATTATATATTGGATGGTTTGGAAGGTGTTTTACTTAAATTCTCACATGGAAATTACATAATTGTATGAGGGTTTCTTTGTTTTCTTTATTCTTGTGTCTATATATTTTGGAATTCTCTTGTCGGACATGGGCATTTGTTGGGCAGGGCATTTGTTTTGTTCATGTCCTTCCTCTTGGCCTTACCCCTGGTGTTATGGAGTTGGTTTCCTTTTGAATGTTGGTAGAGTAGGTTCTAATATATATGGGTTTCGACATGAGAGTGTCTCGACTTATTCTTATGGCCTCAGGTGCTCCAATAGAGAGGGACCCTTATTTCCCGGTCTGGGGATTATTTTCTTTCTTGGTTGTAAGTCTACAATAGAGGAAAGCATTGGGTTATACACAAGATGAGGCTCTCATATATGGTTAATGTGGCAAGTTCCTTATTATGGTGCGACCCATCGTTGTGTCGGCTAATAGGGTCCAAATCTACAATTTTCATTTCTTTCAGCTACCTTTGAACCATGACCTATGCTACTTCTGGGAAGGGCAAGGCCACCCGGGGCTCTCACGGCCGTGGCAAGAAGTCTCGAGGTTCGATTGAGTCCCATCACCTTAATGAATTTGAGGGTAAATCACGTGGCCACAAATATGTCTCCTGTATAATTAATGATGTTGCCTTCTTCGCTAGTGGATAGAAACATGGGAAGTGGAGCTTAACCAACAAGCTGGCATTATGTATAACAATATGGAAGATTGGCAGTTTCTTGTGCCTGACTTGGACACTCTCGGGGAAATTCCTCTTACTACAAACAAACTGTCCATTTGTACTAGATGATGGAGAACCTCTTAGTGAAAGCTTTGGACCATATCCCTTCTAGTTCTACCTCATCTTCAAAAAAGGTTCCCAGATTATGCTAAGGGTTTCCAAAAGATCCATTTCCAATTGCAAAGGCCAAATGATCGCCTTAGTCACATTAAACAACATATCCCGTGTATCCCACAAAATGAGCTTCAAGGTTCATGTGCGAAGGATCCTACTCCTATTGATTCATCTAATGATGAATATTTGGATTTTTCACATTTAGTTTTAACTTCTCTTGTATGCAATTGTCTCAAACTTTTCATGTTTATGTTTATAGTTATCTAGAAATCTAGGAAGTTTATGAACACATAAAATTATTTAGCTTAGATTGACAGACTCATACTATTTTTCTTTTGAATGTCTTATCATGCCTTTAGGTGGCAAACAGATCTCGCTTTCCTCTGGGCTGGTTGAGGCCACCTAGCCATTTAGTTTTTGGATGTAGCTTTCCTATTTTTGCAACATAATGAAAAGAACGGTCCTACCAAGCTTACAAAAAAAAATTACAACATACATTGATATAAATGTGATTGAAATAAATGAAATATATTGATCTAAGTGAAATAAATGTTGGAAATATTGTTGTCATTAAGGTCAAAGATAAGGGAGCTAAATTTTGTATAATATAAATATTTCTTGATAAAAATAATTTTGGATTTTTAATGCTTGATTTGGATACCCTATCTTTAAATATACTTTTACTCCAATTACCTAGCTTAATTAAGAAAATAATATATATGGGTGAAGAATCTATTCCAAAACATTTCAAAAGGTCTATGGAACTTCATCTAACCTTATAAGAATGAGGATATATGAAAATTTTCATCAGGATGACCCACTCAAAATACAAGCAACCCGACTCATCTAGTTTTACAAGTCATCCCCATATGTGAACATACAAACATTATAAACAAAGGGAATATGGGTTACTTTTAACAAGAATTCATTGAAGAAGATATTTGATATCACAAAAGGAGTGGAGGAAATTTTTTTTGGGTGATTCCTAGAGCCCAAATGTGGGATTAAAAATGTGTTTTATGGAGTGAATGATTCACCCTGAAATTTTCACTATATCTTGTAATTCATGACGTTTCATAATGTGAAACTTGGAATATATGGATAGAAGATACTCCTATACATAGGGCTCAAATTTCAAAGATATGGTTGAAGGAATTTAGTCTTCATGAATGGTTGTCAAATCCTCTTCAAATATGGTGGTTGAAAATTTTCACTGTAACTTTTGTTCTCGGATGTTTTGAACCATGAAACTTGGTGGATACAAAGAGAAAAAAATCATCTAGCTATGGTTCACATTTTGAGACCCTGATTCGCTATAATTTTAGAGATATGGAAGATGACAATTAGGTTTCTAGAATGCTCCTAAAGTCTTCTTGAAGCAGGTCAACTAGGATTTTTAATATATCTTTTGTTTTAGTATGTTTGAGACTATGAAACTTGGAGGATAAAGTAGAATATCGTCATGGGACTATGAATTAAATTACAAACCTTGTTTTTATATAGTTTTGGAGATATGCTGTCAGGAAGTTAGGCATCTTCAATTCTCTTGAAATTTTCTTCAAATAAATCATCTTAGTATTTTCTCTATATATTTCCTTCCATGACATTTCACAATTTGAAATTCAAAGTAGATAGAGGAGAGATCTCAAGGTACTTGTGGTAGAAATTTCAAAACCTATTTTGAAAAAAATTAAGAGATAAGATTTGAGGAAGTTAATGGTATTGAATTCTCATGAAACATGGTTCAAATAGCTTACCTTATCATTTATCTATATCTTTATTTTTGAGATGTTTCATAATGTGAAATTTCGATGAGAGAGAGAAGAGATATCTAGGTAAGTGTAGTAAAAATTTAGAACCATATTTACAAAATTAGATATGCGATATGATGTGAATGTTTATTCGTGAGAAGAAGCTAAAAGAAACAAATTTTTAGATAAGTAGAATTGGTGAAGGAAGAAGCATCATGTAGGCTTGGGGAAGGAAGGAGAAGCTAGCAAAGTTAATGAAGACAAAAGTAACAATGGGACTTAGTTAAAAGAGAAGCAACTAATAAACATTGTAAAGAAGCAAGAAAGTAAGTTGGTTCATACAAATATTTACAGTAGTATGAATTAGTGTCTTGTATAGCTTAGTTCCTACAAATCCTGCAACAGAGGAGATTTTTGTCTCTTGTAGGTTGTTTCCTTGAAAAAAACAAATTCAATTCATGTGTCCAATATGATGTCACCTTTGAAAAAAAGGTCGATTGGTGTGTCCTGTAGGTTAGTGCCTACAAAGCAATAGATAATATTGGTGTCGCTTGTAGGTTGATTCCTATAAAGTAGCATAGGGGATTGTTGTCTCCTATAAGTTGGTACCTACAAAGTAGCAAAGGGGATTTGTGTCTCTAGTAGGTTAGTTCTTGGAATGTAGCAGAGGTGATTTACGTAGTAGTAGTTTGGTGTTTACAAGATATTTTATATACATATGTTTTGTGTTTTTTTAATAAAGTCTTCCACATATATCTTGTGTTACTTGTTCAATTTATGAGATTGTTTTTTATGATGTTAATTTTTTTTAAATAAGTAAAATATATAATTGTATTTATTCTCACCCCCTCTCAATAGGATTGTGAATTGCGACAATTGGTATCAGAGTGCAACAACCATATGTCTTTCTTTTTCAGACATGGCTATTTTTAGAATTTTTAATTATTGTGAACTTAATGGCTATGGAAGTCGGGATAAAAAATAGGTGATGATGGAATATATTATATTTTATTAAATTAATAATTGTTGCTTCTTGTGAATATTCAGGAAAGAGAAATATGATTTTAGAAGACTTCTTTTTAGTTTATGAAAAGTTGTTGGTGGTTAAATTCCAAATGTTGGACCTTCCCTAATAGTCACCTAAAAATCCCTTGGTGAAAATAATTAAAAATATTAACATAATGGGAGAGAAATATTGTGTTAATAGCTTAGTTGTAGAGAAATAATAAAGGGGTTGGAATAAAGCACATTGGGAAAGAAAAGCATGTATAAAATAAAAAATGTTTTTCAAAAAACCAAAAAAAAAGGCCTAGGCAAAAGGCTGGTTGATCTTAAAGTAGGATGCTTCTAAAAATATGTTGGGAAGAAATATATAAAACAAACCACCTAGGAATCAAAGAGGGGTGAATTCTTAATGGCAAGAAGATCTCATCTTGGGGGGCGGAGCCGGGCGGGCGGGGGGCAACGCTATTGGAGATAGCTCAAAGATGGGTGGAAAGTTCTTGGTTCTGGAATATTCCCAAGCATCTTGTTTTTCATAGTAGTTATTGTTTTGTAATACCTGTGTATTTATGAATTTTCCTAAGATAAAAAGGATTGAATGAGTATTTAATATATGGAATTTACCTTCGTAAGTATCAATTTCATGTTATAGTAGTACTATTAGAAATTATTTTAATGGAACAAGAGTTGTTTGTGTTATAAAATTAAATCACAAAGCAATGGACCACATAAAATATTGTGGAAACAAAAAACACATAAATGCATAAAACAAGAGAGACCAATAGACATGGTTAACCAAATTTGGGTTATGTCTTTATAAAAACAACCAATCCTTCCTTTTATATTATCCAACAAAATGAAGAGATAAAACATAAAACAAATTCATTGTCATTTCCTCTTCACTCTCACACAATATCCTCTCTCTTTCTACCTTAGAATAATAATACAAAACCATAATAAACTTCCCTTGTATAAAATGTGTGTTGCCTTCTAGGGACAAAAAAAACTCTAAATTAACATAACTTGTATTGTCATATCATTTTCCTAATGGAGGGCCCATATTGACTACACTATTTTACAAACAAAATTTTCATATAGTTTTGGATTTGGAGGTGCTGCCGCCAAACCCCCCAACGGGGGGGGTACTCGTCCCAGGGTCCACACGAGGGGGATAAGTCCATCCGACACCCCCCAAGGTGGAGGGGTGTAAAGTATTCCTAGGGTATACACCCAGCTGAAGCAAGAGCTTTGAATTAGGAAGATAAGGAGGATCCACACCCAATAATCTCCCACTTAGATATTGATTATAACAGCTCCACCACTCATTCACTTGTTGGACAATGCTTCCACATTGGACCTCGTTTTTTTCCCATATTCATCATCAAAATTGAAGACCAATTGAAGCTAACCATAAAATCAATTTCTCCCTAGTCAAAACC
Organism: Pinus taeda; assembly: GCA_000404065.3. NCBI lineage: Eukaryota > Viridiplantae > Streptophyta > Pinopsida > Pinales > Pinaceae > Pinus > Pinus taeda. The sequence goes on from APFE031485618.1 coordinate 197,921, forward strand.
TTTGTTAACATATCTTCAGGATTCTAACTAGTGTGTATCTTTTCCAACTTCAACCGTCCATCTTGCAAAACTAACCATATAAAATGGTACTCCAATTGTATATGTTTAGTATTGAAAAGGAATGTTGAGTTCTTTGCAATGAATGACACTATGGTTGTGACTGTATAACTTGCCCATCTCCTGATTTTTTCCCTTTCCATCCATAAACCATTGTAGCCAAATCATTTCGTTACTAACCTCTATAGAAACAACATAATCTACTTCCGTTGTTTAAAGTGAAATGATGTTTTGCAATTTTGAAAGCCAACTGACAATTGTTCTACCTACAGTAAATCCATACACTATGTTTCTCCTCCTATTATATCTGTCACCATCAATATCTGCATCAACATATCCCTATAGATAGATGTTTGAACCACCAAATCACAATGTTTGATTTTTGGTACCTCTCAAATACTTGAGAATTCACTTCATTGCCATCCAATGTTATTTTCCTAGATTGTTGATATACTTTCTTACAACTCCCCTACATGAGCAATATCAGGCATTGTGTAGACTATTGCATACATTAAGCTTCCTATTTTTGATGCATATGAAAGTTTACACATATGATTCATCTCTTCCTGAGTCTTGGGATACATCTCATTACTTAGTTTGAAATGGATAGCTAAAAGTGCAATAATTGGTTTTTCATTATGCATATTAAATATTTCCAACACCTTTTTCTATGTACTCACTATGAGACAATCTTAATTTGTATTTTTTCATGTCCCTACTTATTCTCATACCAAGGATTTGTTTTGCAACATCCAAACCCTTCATTGAAAATGAATTTTCCAATTTTCCTTTGAGAACAGTTATTTCGCACATGTTAGACCATACAACAAGCATGCCATCTATATACAATAGCAATATAATATAGCAACCATAATTTTTCTTTTTAACATAAACACAATGGTAAGAGTGACATCTAGTACAACCTTGTTAAGACATAAACTTGTCAAATTTTAGATACCATTGCCTTGGAGCCTATTTTAATCTATACAATATCTTCTTCAATTTTCTCACTAATTTCTCCTTTTGTTTGGCCTCATATCATTGTGGTTCCTTTATATAGATTCCTTCTAAAACTCCCCATGGAGAAAGTTTGTTTATACATCTAATAACTCAAGATGAAAATATTCGTCAAATTCTATACCTCTGTTTTTTTCAAACCCTTTCACCACAAGTCTATCCTTATAGCTCAATTTACCTCGATATTCTTCCTTCAACCTGTAAACCTATTATAGAAATCAACAACCAAGTTATTTCTTGTGTAACAAAAGAGTAGTCATTAATAAATATCTTAATGGTATCATCCTCAGTCTCAATTTTAAAATATAGGGCTTTCCCAATAGTGAGAATTGGACATGTTGTTTTACCTGCAGGAAAATTGAATATGTCCCAAGTCTAGTTATCCATCAAGGAGTCCACCTCTTCTTCCATGGCTTGCTCCCACTTCTTCCTGGTTTCTACCTCCATTGCTTCTTCATATATTTCTGGTTTACTAGAATGAATGAACAATACATAATATAATGAAGGAGAGTACAGTTCAGGGGGTCTACTTATCCTAGGAGATCTTCTAACACCATTTTCAGGTGTTTGAGGTGCATGTTGCTATTGCAGTTGTTTTTTGTTGTTGTGGCTGCTAATCATTATGATTTTAAAGAACCTTTACTTTTCTATGATCTCATCATGCACTATGTATTCTTCGTTTTCCTTTTCCTAATTCTTTCCCTACATCAAATCCTTATACAAGGCCTTTCCATTAAAGATGTCATATTTTATCCTAATGATTTTGTGATTTTCATAATCAGACAAGCGATAACCAAAATCGTTAACACGATATCCAATAAAGGTACATTTATTTGATTTTGTTTCAAGCTTTGTTCTATTTTCTTTATTATTGTGGACAAAGAATTCACAACTGAAAGTATTTAGAAATTACTAGTTTACCTGTTTACCTATGCATGCCTCCTCAGGAATACCAATGTCAAAGGAACTTGAAGGCCCTCTGTTTATTAGATAAATGCTAGTATCTGCAACATATTCCCAAAATTGTTAACCCCGAATGCAATCTCACACACCTTTCATTCTACACGATTGTCATGTTCATCCTTTCTAACACACCATTTTCCTGTGGTGTTCTTGGAACTTTGTTGTCTGTATGAAAATACTGAATAAACGAGAACTAGAGTTAGAGGAAAATTGTTGGAAAATACTCAAGAAAAGAGCACTAGAGTTAGAGGAAAATTCTTGGAAAATACTCAAGAAAAGAGCACTATAGTTAGAGGATTTCTTTCCAACTTGAGAAAAGTTGTTGGTGGTCAAGTCCAAATGGTGGACCTTCACTTAGATATCCTAACAATTCATAGGAGGAAATAGTTAAAACCACATTGATTTAAAATCATGGGAGAGAAAGATTATGTTAAATCACTTAGTTGGAGAAAGATACTAAGTAGGGTGGAATAAAGTGTTGTGGGAGGAAAATGTAGGATTTTAAAGAAAATGAAAGGATTCTTTTTAGGAAAAAGGAAAAAATAAAAGAAACAAAAAATAGAGGCCTAGGTAAAAAGGATGAGAAACCTTAAAGGATGACACAACTAAAATGCCGCTAGGAAGAAATCAATAAAATACACAATCCATGAACCAATGAGGTTGTTGATTATTATGGCAGGAAGATCTTACCTCAAGGGTAACTAGAGAAACGGTTCATGGTTGGGAGGAACATTCTCGGTTGTTGTGTACTTTCCCCAGAAGCAAATATGGTTAGAATTCTGATTATGTTATTTTACTGATGATGAATTTTAACTAATATGTGTTTCTGGATATCTTAATTTATTCTTTTTGTATGATATTGGATATGTATATATAGTTTAATAGAAGAAATGCATGCAAAATACACTTGTATATGATTCTGTTTTGCACAAGTAGTATATATATACATAGGTAGTATAGATAATGGTCAATTATGTTAGGCATGGATGAAAATGGATTATATGGATGATGGAGTGTGGAGGAATTCCTTTATATATGTAAGATATTAATTTTTAAGACATACTTTTTTCTATAGAATTTAAAATTGACCAACAAGTATTGAAAATTGTATATGTGTAGATTTATATAAAATATCATCCTATATGCATATTGTATAAATGTGAATTCACGATTGTGCACACCAGGTGAGAATCAAAATATAAACTCTAATGCATGTGGCTTATACTCCATTTTATTTAGGGTAAGTATGTGTTGAGAGAAGAATTAAACTATTTATTATCTTGAGAGTTTTAACTATAAAAATAACATATATGTTTATTAGATAATAGTAAAAGAAATTCTAAACCTTTCATAATAGGTAATATAAAAATATGTTCTCTTTATTCATTATTAAATGTAATATTTAATATATTTCCTTGAATATTGGAAGGCTTGAATTCACGTAGAACAAGGATATAAGAAAATGAGTCCTTTTGATAATAAAACTTTGAAAGGACACACTAGCTTAAGGGTACTAATGTACACATAGTTCATACACCTAGTTCGACCAGTAAAAACAAGAAAAAATGAATCAGAAGTAAAATACTAAGTAACTTGAAACTGGGACACATGCCTAGTAAGTAACTAATCCAAAAATAAACTAATCTAAAGAAAATAAAATAAAATTATTTAATGAAATTTAAAAAGGGTCACATGAATAACATTATGTAAACATGAAATAATATGGCAGTGAAGTAAATGAAGAGGGGAGAGATCCAAATAGAAACATTGTAAATATGAAACAAGGTCACCACAACCAATTGTATTTATTAACAAATTAGAATGTCAATTTGAAAGAAATTTATGTCCATTGTCTAGTATATCATTGCACACTATAAGAGAAAGAAGAAGTGAATTATTTAGAAAAGACCCAAAACAATTTCTAAACCAATTCATTAGAAAAAATGAGCATACACATATCATTTAAGGGTCAATATTGCATATAGAATTCCAAGGATTCTAAGGAACCCATGGTTCCACAGAAATATCAAAAGTGAGTAAAATTGTTCAAGAACAACTAAGCTACCAAGCTAGTATTGCATTGTGTATCCCGGTCCATAGAAGGAGCTCGACACCTATCAACATTGGAATTAATATAGGCCTTGGACAGTGGATCCTGAAACTCAAACAATCATCCATAAGACATCTCAGTGGAATAGAGGATGCAAACCTAGAAAGAAGAATTGTGATTAGTGTTTGAGATTTGTTTGGAAAGATACAGAAGCTCATTGCTAAACCAAATATGTACTTTTATGTTGATACGTATCATGGAATCTGCCAAAACTTAGAACAATGAAAATAATTGATGAGTCGGAGGAAATAATTATAAAACAATTGGGAAATCGATTTGAGAAAGGAAATAAAAAAATTACATCGAGAGGTTATAATTGGCGTGTTCCCTCATGCATGTAAAGTATACCATCACATAGTAAGCTTGGGGAAAATCTCAAGATTTCTCAAAATAAAAATATAATAAACCAAAATTTTGTTACCTTATGAAAATCTATCAAACATTGAAGGTGGGTCAATATTCCAATTAACGAGATGAAAAAGTACAATGGTTATGCTCAAAGGAAATCGAGAGTCGCATGGAATTTTGTTTTAGAAGGGTTTAACCCTTAATTGATGTCAAACTTATTCGTTGTTTCAAAAGCTAAATACAAAACCCTCGCTAAATGATTAGTAAAAGAGATGGTGTTTACCATAATTGTCATGAAATAGAGAAAATCTAGTTAGCCAACTTTGTCACTAATAGCACCTGATCTCGTCTATACAAAGGAAGGAGTAGAATGAAACAAAATATGAACACTATTATGAAACCAACTCACAAAAGGATAGAAAAGATAGATCAATGCCTTGGAAATAAGCCTCTTTGAGGGGGCAACCTCCTTTATATTACACAAATGAACAATTCTTCAATGATTCAAATGAGAAAGCCTCGTTTCTATATATAGGAGTATAAGGGGTCACAATATAACCAAAGCCAACCTAACAATAATAATATAAAGGCACAAAAATGACAATAGTGGGATTCTATGGGGCACAGTAATAACAATATGGGGATAATAGGGGCACAACAATAACAATAAGGGATACAACGACAATATTAATGGGGGAATCACTAGTATTATAGGGACCTAACATGTGAGGCTTATTTATAAGGCATTGATCTATGTTTTCTATCTTTTTGTGAGCTGGTTTCATAACATTTGGTATCACAGGTTTGGATTCTAGGGCTTCACTGCTACAAACAGGTCATCATTGAATTTTCGGTATAGCTTTTTCGCTACAAAGTTTCAAAAGATAAAACCAAAACCCATTTGAGATGGAATCGGTTTGAATCTCGGGCCCAAATTTCAGATCTTATCTTGCTAGATTTGCGGAGATATAATCTGAGGAAGTTAGGGTTTTTGTAAACCCCCGAATTACATTCAAAACAGGTGACCTTTGGAAAAGCATCATAACTTTCGTTCTGAGAATCAGATTGAATTTTCGTAAGAATTTATAAAAAGAGGACAGACTATAGTTTTTTGGGTATCATGCTTAGAAGCTAAGGTTGGAACAGTTACCTGTGACACGTCGTACAAATTCGCTCTACTGAACGAGTGTATACTCAGGTCATCATGGTAGATTTGGCATAACTCTTCATTGGAGAATACAATCTTAATTAGACTTGTGAGGTTAGAAATATTACTCAGAGGGTTACCGCAGGAATAAATTTCAGACCTTGGATATCCAAATTTACAGAGATACATCAGATTCAATATCAAGCTCCTACAAAGTGAAAAAAGGTGTGTAGATTTCTTTTTAACTTTTTGCATAAGCTTGGTTTGAAAAATTAGTTTCAAGGAATTCAAAGGGAATAGTGAAGCATTATTATCGGTAATTGATTCCCCTAAGAAAGAAAATGGAAACACCTAGTAAGTAACCTGAAAGCTCTAACATGACTCATGAAGAAAAGGAAGAAATGCAACATGATATATCAAAAATACAAGACCAAGTGCAACAAATTTCACTTGCACAAAAAGTAACAGAAGCTAAGATGGATGGTTTAAGGAAACACATAGAAGCTAAGTGTTGAAAATAATACTGAGAGGGGGGTTGAATCAATATTATCTAGTTCTTTTAACAAATCTTCCTTATTTACACTTTGAATTATTTTTGCATATCAGTACCATAAAATAATGAGCATGAACAAGAAAAACAGACAGTCACATCAAAGAACACCAGATATAAGGTGGAAACCCAATGTGGGTGAAAACCACCTGCTGCAATATGTCTCTATCTTCTTTCAAATTAGAAACTCCTTTTACAATGGTCTTGTACTGGTGCAGTCCTTTACCAGTACGCAGGCTGCAACCTGCAGAGAGCTACAACTCTCTCTCGTTTTCCAGTCTCTCCTGGAAGGGAGCTACAACCCCCTGCTTCTTTTCTTTCAAGGACCACTTTTCATAAATTTTCAAACTGGATCCATAAATGTCAAATGATCATCAAGTACCAGTAATTCACCCAGATAACCAGATCCACAATAACAGTAAACTAAACCCATAACACCTTATCAACAAAAATTAGTCAACAAAAGATCTTAAGACAGATACGCAATTTCCTTTTCTCTGGCCTGTGGCATCTCCGCACTGCGCCTTCTGTGGCGCCTCTGTGGTGTCTCCGCATTGCACCTTCTATGGCGCCTTCGCACTGCGCCTTCTGTGGTGCCTCTGCACTGCGCCTTCTGTGGCGTCTTCGCACTGAGTCTTCTGTGGCGCCTTCGCATTGCGCCTTCTATGGCACCTCCGCACTGTGGCTTCTGTGGCGTCTTCGCACTGCGCCTTCTGTGGCGTCTCTGCACTGCGCCTTCTGTGGCACCTCTGTGGCATCTCCGCACTGCGCCATCTATGGCACCTTCGCACTGCGCCTTCTGTGGCGCCTCTGCACTGCGCCTTCTGTGGCGTCTCCGCATTGCGCCTTCTCTGGCGCCTTCGCACTGCGCCTTCTGTGGCGCCTCCGCACTACGCCTTCTGTGGCGTCTCCGCACTGCGCCTTCTGTGGCGCCTCTGTGGTGTCTCCGCACTGTGCCTTCTATGGCACCTTCACACTGCGCCTTCTGTGGCGCCTCCGCATTGCGCCTTTTGTGGCGCCTCTGTGGCGTCTCCGTACTTCCGCAGCTGCAGCGCTCGAGAGATCACCCTTCACAGATTTGCTTTCCACTTCACTTTCATATAGATCGAGCTTTTGAAACAATAACCCAATATTTCAGATCTTAAGATATTCAACCAAACATACCCAAGCCAAATGATCTCCTTTGCTTTATATAGGCAAGCTCTTCCTCAAATCATGGACCAATACCACGGGCCAAAACCATAGGGTCAAAAACTGTTGGACTAATACCATGAACCAACCATGAAAGTGCGTGAACTTTTCTCCACATGAAATAAGCTTTTCTTTGCATAAAATTCTGTGAACTTTTCTCCACATGAAATAAACTTTTCTCTGCATAAAATTCCATGAACTTTTCTCCACATCAAATAAACTTTTATAAACTTTTCTCTGCATAAAATTCCGTGAACTTTTCTCCTGCGTACTTCTTAATTCTCATCATATTGAGAGCCATGCCATGGGTGTTGCCATCAAGTACAACATCTGTAACATATAACCATACCAGAAACATAATGCCAACAAGGGTGTGTGAGAAGTGTGGGAGAAAGGGTGTGCAGGCTATATCAAGTCAAGATTTCTTCCTCCACACTCCACGTAAGGCTAACTTAATATGTAGATTCGAGGCATGGACAAAAAAGACCAATTTTGTGATATGCAAAGGAAGGAGAAAGGCTTTGAAATATTAATTTAACATGAAACTGCTGCAATTTTTTTGTGCAAAAAAAGGGTGTATGGGAAGTGCAAAAGAAAGAATGTGTAGAGAAATTGTGTGCGAGTGACTTTGTTAAAGAGAAGGGACTATATTTCTTCAAGTTTTCTTCCTTCGCACTATGCATAAGGCTAATTTAATATGCAGTGTCGAGACACGGACAAGGGCAAGGACTAATTTTGTGAGTGGCCATTTCATTTGTGAGTGCTTTGACATTGTTATTACTTTTCTCAATGATGCGAGAACTAACGGGGTTGCAAGTCCCTTATGTAAGCTGGGGGAGGGGGGGCACTTAACTGCTACTATTTTGTTGTGCGGAGAAATGGTGTGCAAGAAATGTGGGAGAAAGAGAAATGGTGTACATTGGAGTTTTTTAAAGAGCGTGGACTATATCAAGTCAATATTTCTTCCTTTACACTCTACATAAGGCTAATTTAATATGCAGAGTCAAGACATGGACAAAAAATGCTAATTTTGCAATATGTGGAGGAAGGAAAAAGGTTGTAGGGGAAGTGTGGTAGAAAGGGTGTTTGGAGAAATTGGGAAGAAATATGTGGAAGTAGCTTTGAAATATTAATATAATATAAAACTGCTACGATTTTGTCATGTAGAGAAAAGGTGTGCACGAAGTGTGGGAGAAAGGATGTGCAGAGAAATTGGGTGTGGGGGAGTGCGCATAAAGCTAATTTAGTATGCGGAGTCAAGGCATGGACCAAAACGACTAATTTTGTGAGTGGTCAACTCGTTGATTGAGTGCTCTAACACTGTTATGCCTAAGATTTCTACTGCTCCGTCCAATGATGCCAAAGCTTAGTTCGGAGGTGCGGAAAAAGATTTCGTAGCACTAACACTAACATTGACTTTATCATAGCTACTGCTAGTGTATTTTTCTCTTATTTCACTTAAAACTTTTAGATATTTAGTTGTGCAGGAGAACAGATGCATAGAGCCTTGAATCTATGTGGAATGAAGGGTTGTGCGGAGCTAAGGAAGTGTGGTGAAGCACATCCACACTTGGAGAGGGATTATACAATAATATGTGAGAACATGCAACTTATTGACTTTAATAAATTGCTTATTTTGTTTGATATATGAAAAGTGGTTGAATACAATAGATTCAAAGGAGGCGGGCAAGTTATAGAGTGGCAAGGATTTTTTTAGTTTTCAAGAAACATGTAACACTTGTGAGACAATATGCATAATTAATTAATGATAATAGCAAATTCGAAGGAGATGGGGCAAGTTGTGGAGTGACAAGAATTTCAAAGGAGGAAGTACTCGTGGATAATTGTTCAGGAGACATCGAGTTTGTAGCCTATTTCTGAATGAGAGTTTCGCAAGGCTATTGAAAAAATTACATTACTATTACTTGTCAAGAGTGGAATGGTGGTGCTTTTATTCACTATTTTATGCAATATTAAGTGAAGTGTCCTTTTTGTGTGGAAGGATGATTGTGCAGAATAGGGAATAGAAAAATTGTTCCACAAATTTTTGCATGTCTGCATACATTTCTATATACCTTCCTCTATGCAACCTTACACATAGCAAAGTTATCATTCTCTTTAACTGTATATGTTCTAATTGTGTTCATTTTCTTGGGAGAAATTGTGTGCATGGGAGTTTGTTAAAGAGAAAGGACTATATTGAGTCAAGATTTCTTCCTTTTTACTCCACATAAGGCTAATTTAATATGCGAAGTCAAGCATCAACAAAAAAAACTAATTCCGTGATATGCAGAGAAAGGAGAAAAGTTATGGGGGAAGTGCAGAAGAAAGGGTGTGCAGAGAAATTGAGTGTAGGGGGAGTTTGTTAAGGATCAGAACTATATCGAGTCAATCTTTTTTCCTTTGCATTGTGCATAAAGTTATTTTAGTATGCAAAGTCGAGGCATAGACAAAAAAGGCTACTGTTATAAGTGGTGATTTCGCCAGTGAGTGCTTTGACACTGTCATGCTTTAGATTGCTACTGCTCGACCAATGATGCCAAAGTTAACGGGGTTCTAGGTTACTTATGTAAGCAAGGGGGGGTTGAATAAATATGTAGAAATAGCTTTGAAAATATTAATTTAACATGAAATTGATACTATTTTGTTGTGCAGAGAAAGGGTGTGCAAAGAAATTGTGTGCAGAGAAGGGATATGTGCGGATATAAGGGAGTGCGAAGAAGTACTTCGCACAATAAAAACTTTGACTCCACCTCCGGACTCCATACAATGAAAACATTCACTACCCATCCTGCACTTCCCGCGCTTTCAACACACCCTTTCTCCTTCCTCTACATATCAGTCCCCTGCCCCCATAACTTACTTGTTTAACCTCAAATACCAAGATTCATAATTACGATCGCAATAGATAATTCATCAAATCCAGCATTATGCACAATGAAAAATTTGTATCTATGATAAAAGTTATCTCTGCATCTCCTAGTGTAATTGGATAAATGGATGAAGTTATGCGAAGATGGCTTCCATTATGGAGAATATGAAGGTGCAGACGAAAGATATGTGAAGGTGGCTTTCATTGTGTAGAATACAGATATGCGAATGGGTAAATACCAACAGATTGCGGAAATACGAGCATTCTCGAATAACGAGAAAATGCGGGCCCCACAGAAAGAAGAATGGCCTTCATAAATTAATTAGTGTTAGAGGTAGGGACTATGTTGGGTTTCATCTATTAATGTTGTTGGACTTGTTGCCTTTTCAAACATAATTAATTTCAAGGGTAACTAATTCCAAACAACATTTTTAAGTGTATCAATGTCGCTTGGATGAGGTTTCCTACTCATATATATTGATTTACTCTTGTTGTTCCATTTCTTGCATCAAACATATGATCATTCAATCTTATATCATTCATGAATTCTATCAAATGGCTCTACCATGATATAACAACTCCTATGCATCACTTTCTAGTAGTACTTCATGCATAGTCTTTTCAAATTAATGTGCTATGATTTCATGTGTGGATTTCTTATCATGAAAGTAATAAACTTTAGGTATGATCTAATAACACTTCTTAAATGTAATAGCTTTATTATATTGTCTTGTGTACTATAAGGGACATAATTCAAACACTTATTAATTGTAATAATTTTATTATATTGTCTTGTGTACTATAAGTGACATAATTCTACTATAGGTAAGTATCTTTTGATTTAGGCTAAATCATACTATTAGTGATATAGCTAAATAACTTTCACATATTCTAACAATTTTAACACTTTACATTATTTCCCTACACTACCATCATGTTCATAAAGAAAATTATCCCTACCTATGTTTAACTTACCAAATGTTACCCAACTAGGTCTAATCAAGAAAATATGAAGAAAATATAAGATAATTTAGTTAGGAGTGAAAACGTAATGACGCCACCATATTAAAGAAACCTAGCCTTAAGGGCACATGCTACAAATGCATATATAAATAAAATGGCTAAGAAAAATCAAATAAAAATTCAAAAGGGTAATAAAATGGTGCCAAAGTGGTAAATTTAAGTAAAGCTCCATCTCAAACCTGACAAGACTTACAAAAAAAACGAAGATTCATAGCTCTGAAAGGCTAGTTGGACCAATGAAAAGACATTTTACATTATGAAATGTGACTTTGAAGGTCAAAACATAAAGTTGTCCTTCCCTTTTCCATGAAGTATTCATCATCTATAACCAACTGACCTAAGAAGTATTTTATATCTTAAGAATTGTAATATGCAACAAGGTTAAAGTTGTCCCACCACATAAATTACAAAATTTATAAAATTAACCTATTTTAGAATGTTACTATAAGAGAATTACTCAATGTATTAACTAATGACTTGTTTGGAGTTTGATACACAATTATAGGTGGGCATCCTCACATTGGGATTTGTGCATCATGCCTGGAGATCCTTCATATTTCCTTGAGATTTGTGTACTTGCATTGAGATTTATGTATAGTATATTCCACTTTATATACTTACATTGAATGTGTATCACTTTTCTTGGGATCCAAGTTATTGCATTAATATTTGTAATAACACAATGGATGATGATGAGGATGCTACCTAGGAGTCAGTGTCCTCTGGTTTGATCAATTGCAGACTATTCATATTAGAGTTTAAATTTTAAAATATATTCTTTTATAATGTCATGTTAGTGGTTGCAAGCACAAGTTCACTGCTTGGCCGAATGACTCACACATGGTGATGGGGTTGTATAGAATAGATGGACTTTCATGGGAGGGGTGGGGCAACGTCCACGGATCCACTTGCTAGCACTCCTACCACGATTTGGGCTATAAGGCATTTGAATGCCTTCACCTTGAAGATCATGATGTTGTGAGGATGGACCTCGGATTAGGTCGCTTATGGGGATTTAATGGGGAGCACACATTAAGGTAGATTCATTGATCCTCAAAACCATTAGTCTCACAATAGAGGGCACCATAGGAGATTAGAGTGGTCTCCATCGACATGTTGAATTCTCCTCTTAGTCATAGATGCCTTAAGGGAAAATGACATGGCACCCTTAGAACTTTGAAAGGAATTTATTGAAGGGAACGTCTGACCTTGAACCCTTGGCATTAGAAAAAATCTAGAAGGTACATGATGGTTCATGCTCATGCAATTATAAGCGCTAAAACACACAATATAAGTAAGAGGGTATTTAGGAAATTAAATTAGAAGTTAAAGAGATTTGTGAAAGGGAGAATATGTATGGATATAAAATTTTCAAATAAGTAATCCTACCATCCTCGCAATTGGAATTTAACCTCCTAAGTATCTAAAATGACCTAATAGCAAGGGGAAATGGGGGCATAAAGTCAAAATAAAAACATTAATCCAATGACAATTTACTCTCATTCATAAAATAGAGTTATGCATGAAATTAGAGAATAATAATTTAAATTTTTGAGAAAATGATTTTCATGAGAGAACCTCCATGTGGCAAGAAGAATGACAAAAAAATATCCAACTTCGATTTTAATTTGAGAAAAACTAAAGGGTAGTTGGGGGACAAAAATATAAGACCTACCTATTTACTTAAGTTAATGAATACAAAATGGGGAGTCTAAACTGGGATCAAGGGTCAATTGTGATTAAAAGTAGGGAAACATGTGTGGGTGAGGGAAAATAGTCTTTTAATAAGGAATTAAGAAAATAATTTCATGAGACCTTTGTTGAGAGGCTAACACATGGAGAGATGAATACTCAAAATATTAGAACAAAGAAAATAATTGTTTTGAATGAAGTGCCAACTGTCACTATTGAAATTTTTTATAAAAGAAAGAGCAAGTTATGAGAAAGAGATGTTTTGGGGGAAAAACCTATTGTTTGATGAATAGCCTAATGAAAAATTTCATTTTGAGTGACTATTGAGATCTGTGGTGAGTTTGGTTTGACTGGAGGTCCTATGAGTGAGAACCTCTTGAGATTGAGGCTTTTCCTCCGCTTATAGTACATTTGTATTATGTACAACCCCATCTGAACTTCACTGAGTCATTAGTTGAGCTTCCAACCTTTCCTTGGGTACTTTTCTTCCCCGCGGACATTTGTCTTATTTACAACCCCATCATAGCTTGGGGGTCCATGGGAAAAAAGAGTATCCAAGGAAAGATTTAAAATTCAACTGATGACTTAGTGAAGTTTGGTTGAGTCACAAGAATTCAACAAGTTCGTGAGGACCATGTCAAGGGAACATGGGAAATCAACAATCAGAGTTCAAACTACAATTTCTTTGGTGAACGATAAGTGTGTTTTATTGAATTGAGTATATGATGTATCTTCTTATTATTGATGTAACTAATGATGTGTAACCTTTCGATTCAATTGTAACTTTTGATTTATGTAATACTTATATGATGGATGTATTACTTAATGTTTTCAATTTCGTCTATGAAAAATATAATGCCTTTGACAATGATTTTGGAAATTTTGGGGTTACTTTGGAGGGTTCTTATAGAGAAAAAAGGTATCTACGTCTTCGAAAATATTATAAACTTAGATAAATATACTAAATGACCAAATTAGTAGATGTAAATAGTGTAAACCATTTCATCTTAATGGTTCATCTTACGAACACAACAAAGAATATTTTATTATTAATGCATCTAGGCCATCCATTTAGAATTGTCATTAAAAGGTTCGTTATTGCGGCACTAACTTTCCAATAAGGATATGCCTATCAACATGGGAAGGAAAGTGTAAGAGGGGCTATTTATATCCTAAGGGGGGCAATAGTCAACACCTTTGAATGGATCCTTCGAATAATGTCTAATAACCTACGGGAAGCATCTGTGCTTACACAGGGATCTCAATTAGCTACTAGTTGCATATCAAAAAGCTAATAGTGCTAAGTGTCTCTAGCTTAATCAAATAGCATATGGTCTCCAATACCTCTCCTTTAGACATAAATTTGGCTTTCATTGTGAAAAAGGATTTGAAAATACTGTGACAATTTTGAAGCTCTAGATTGGTTTCATACTCTACATGAACATAATTTAATAGGGCTCAAAGTAAAAATGGGGGAGCATAGTCATCAATGGTTAGAGGTATGAACATTCAATTCCTTAATTTCCAACTCAATTCACACATATTAAGACTGTCTTGACAAATGGCACAATGCATGACACAATCCTCCCATGCAGTAAGGAAAAGGAAGACAAAACCATCTTTCCCTTACATCATGCTCCACTTCTCATCCCATATCCCTAATGAATGATATGTGATGGATCTCATACTTTGATGTGGGATAATTCAACTCTCACATAAGGCAGTAGGATCTGTCACCCTCTACTTTCTAATGGGAGTACTGTGACACCATTTAGGAGAATTCCACTAGTTTATCTCCATCCTCCCTCACTCATTGCATCTTGTATGTTCCTCATTTTGTCAAGATAGGTGCGAATGAAATTTTAGATGTTCTTCTCCCTTAAACATTTCCTAGAGGCACAAACTACTTAACTCTAGCAATAGCTACCAAGATTTTTCGAGACATCATTCTATATGTGTTAGGGATGCTTGAGGACTTTTTGTCTATCATGTTTGTTTGCAAATACCTACCCTTGTCATACATAATCCTCCTCCATTGGTATTGAACTCATGGACTACCATGATCTTCATGAGACAAGACCCTCCCTTTAATGACATGAGGCTACCCTCAATGAATTTGAAATTTCTCTTCAATCCCATCTAGAAGCTTCCAATAAGAAAGATCACAATATCAATTCAAAGTTGATACCATAATGGGGATATTACTATAACAAAAGAACCAGTGGTGCATTTTGGAGTTAATGTTACAAAAATTGAATAAACATACAAGTAAAACATCTGCATGGTAGTAAAATGAGACACCTCCAGTCACAGCCTTAGTAAGGGAACCCTAACCTTAGTTGCAACTATCTCTCGTTACTTAGGTTGGAAAGTAGCAACAAAATTCTCTTAGACCTTCTAGCACCGCATTGAACATTGATGGAGACATCACAATTATGGAAGAAACTATTTTCCTTGACTTAAACTCAAATATGTCATGTCTTGTTTAGTTTTTACAATGATATTAGTCTCCTCTCTAGTTTAGAATTGTTTTTGTTTGACCAAATTAACAATTTTGTGCAAATCTGATAATTATTTTTTACTAAAAAAAATCAATAAACCTTTTAACTTTTCTCATCAATAAGAATAACCATTTTGTATATCTCTTAATTTTAATCTTCTACTTCAACTTTTTAATTGATACAAATTTCTCTATATTTATTTTTAAAAAATACCTATCTATAAAACAAATTATTTTTAAATATTTCATATATAATATTTATTTAATTTCATTTTTCACAAAATAATATATATATATATATATATATATATATATATAATATAACTTTAATATCCTTAATTTATTTTCCTCATAATAGGATTGTCGCTTGTCGCTGAGGAGCCTATGTTTGGCCACTTAATGAATGAAAATATGATTCTTATTAGCAAAGGAAGTAGGGATTATAAATACATCCCAAATATTGTGTTTCATTATGTTTAACTTCTTGATTTCCATTCAAGTGAAGGGCTTGTGCATATAAGGTAATTGGTTGAATTTATTTTATATATTTACAAATAAAAATTTATTTTATATTTTCCTTTCTTGTCCTTCTTAGTTCTTCTTCTCCTTCTCTATTGCAGACTGAACTTGATCTGAGTGAGTGTACAAATGAGTCAAGCTCCTCTCCTTTATATAGCCTTTCTTGAGGGTCAAATTCCCTCCCTAAAGGCCGACTTGATTTGCTTCTTGGGGCGACTTTGTCTTGGGTTTATAAGTGGTTTTTTCTTGACAAAATAGATATTTTCCTTAATTAAAAAGAGGCCAAATGGGACTATGACACATGAAAATTAATATTATTTATCCTAGAAAGACCTAGAAAACCTAAAAGCACAAAGAACATGCTTTTGACTCAAACTTGAGTATGAAACCCATACTCCAAAAATAAAATATAATTTCTCTTTCTTTCTTTATAAAGAATATACAATGACATGATTACAATTAGTTCATTATGAAGACCAACGGGGGGTTTACTCAATGAACCTATGACATAGCAGGTGCTTCGTGGCATACTAAACAATACCCTTAATTTGACTACATATTGGAAAATACCTCTAAAAATCACTTTATTTAACTCCCTACCAATACGAACCAAATAAACCTTTCCAATTTAAAAAAGGCCTTACTTTCACTAGATATTGTAGGTATCCATTTTTCATTAACATTTTGTATACCCTTTTATATTTATATCTCCTTATTTTCATTAACAATGGTAAGTAGATTCTGCACTTAGGAAGAATAACCTAAATACTTGGTAGCTGAAAACTTGAAATTTTCAATAAAAAGAGAGGCAGATATAAGTTTGTTGATTTACAAATACATAATGTGGAAAATTTGAATGGAAAATACATAGATCTAAACTCGCAATCGCATCTATATTCTATTGAATACTGAAAAAGATACACTACAACAGTTCAAAACAAAACCTCTATAACCAACACAATGGTGCACCTTTCATCTCACTTATAGAATAAGAGGAGGAGAGAAAGAACAATGGATATGGACACATGCAGAATCTTATATGGTTGGAATTTGTCAAACTGTAGCCGTAGCCTAATCACCTAGTGCATCATAGATGCATGGTAAGAGTTCCAAGTAAGTGTTTCTCCTTCAAAAGATGAACGGGAGCATGCATCTCTTCCTTGGATCTGTGTCCTCTACCTAAGATGGGAATTTCTCATGCATAAGTATTCTAATTGACTATAGATTTTCACCCTTCTAGTAATAATATATAATGCATGCTAAATGTAATAAAAGAAAAGCATTGATACTAGAAAAAATCTATCGAAAACTAAAATTGCTAAATTTGAAAAACAATCTAAACCATAATTAACTGAAGGTGTGACATGCATGCCCTTAACATTCATGCACCCTCTTCCAAACAATAGTCTATTTCACTGTCTCCTATGGCATATATGTGCCCTCTACCAAGCAATAGTTTGTTGCACTGTCTCATTCACTTTCATTCAACCTATTCATCAGTAATGTAAGGAAAGGGTGAAGGTGCCATATATTTTGTCTTCTTTGCTGCCCCATCATTAGGAGGATTACTAGCCAAGCAATAGGTAAAAATTCTTAACATGTGCATTAAACATATATCATAGAGGTATTAGTAATATGATGCATGTTTGTTTTGGAGCAAGAGTAGAAGTGAGAAGCGAGAGTGGGGAGCAGCATTTTCAAAAGCTCTTGAGTCAGGAGCGATTTTGGAAGCAAACTTTATATAATATATATTTACGTCGTAAGGTATTTCCCTTTGAAATGAACTCTCCTCTAGTCTGCTTTGCCTTCGCTATGCACCATCAGATTAGGTGTTAGACGATTAAAAAGTTCCCTCCATTGATCTCATTACTAATTCCTTACCCTCAACTGACTCGCTCATTAATTTTTCAGTTCAATGGTAGTCTATGTGAAAATCAGATAAAACGACAGTGTTGGTATGGAATCTATAAATCAGTGCCAAAGACCGGGTTGATGCCTCTTAAAATGAAAGGTTACTGTGTAATTTCTGGCAAGATTTATGTTGCTGGAGGCTCTCTGAGGATAGAGGTTACTGTGTAATTTCTGGTAGTATTTATGTTGTTGGAGGCTCTTTGAGGAGAGATGCTTGGAGGGAAGCCATTTTTCATGTAGAGAAATATGTTCCTAACCTTGATTTATGAAGACCCAATGCAAATATGTGTAGAAATAGATATGGCTTCCTGGGTGCTGTTGTGGATGGGATTTTTTATGTAATCGAAGGGCTTAAGTTTGGTAAAAAGAATGGTTTCTCATAAAAATCTTGTCTGACAAACTGTCTTTAATAAAATCCCGATATTTTGGCATTTCTTATTACTACATTCGTGAAAGTATATGAAATGAGTTTGTTTTTCACGCACATCAGCAGAGCATATAAATATATGAAAGAGGTTCAATAGTTGTTCAACATAGTAAAATCCCAATTAGTCCCTTGTTTAATGACCCAGGTGCATTACCTATTGAGCAGATAGCACAGATAAAGGATTTTGCATCAGCGATTATAGATTTTGGTTTTGTCATTAAACACTTTTGACTATGTATAACGATTGTAATTGATTCTTCAAGAACTAGGGTAAATAATATATACCTCACAACAATACATTAAATGTTGTATAGGTGAGGATATATGCTTCTTACTTAACATATTCTTCCTTTATTATGAAGTTCACGACTCTTGGAACTTCATTCGATTCTTGAAATAAACGATCCACTTCTCTCTTTTTGTATATATGAGATTACTGGTAATTTATCCATAGGTTATCAAATGGATTTGAGGGATATGCATGAGATTGCTGGAAATTTATGTACATGTTATCAAATGGATTATTTGCAAGAGACTCAAGGAATTTTGCAAAGTCATAAAGAACTCATACGTTGCAATAGGGCTTTTGTTCCCAATATTGATGCGACAAAAACTGAAACTAACAGTCAAATTATAGCTAAAGTAGTAGAAATTAAAGTTGCAATAGGGCTTATGTTGCCAATCTTGATGCAACAAAACCTAAAACTAACAATCAGATTATAGCTCAAGTAGCAGAAATTAAAGAATCTATGTTGGCAGTACAACAATAGTTGGATGAGGCACGAGCCCAATGGAGGCAGCTTTGGAATTTAGACATTAATCTTTGCAAAGTTCATCAAGCAACGACCTCAGATCCAAGAACCTAAGCGAATTTGTCCAGAGCAGGGTTAAAAGAGAAAGAAGAGTAAGAATATGTACATCAGTTTAATAAATAAATAAATTCTGTGAGTTAGGAAGATGAACTAGTTAGTACAATTTTGGAGGATTTTTCTAGTCCTTATACACAAGACTAATTTAAAGGTATCTATCAAGATATTGTGCACAGTATTGTATATGTATTTTTATGTTTTACTAGAACTATATTGTGATATAATCTCTACTTTAGCATTTAGCAACACATCTTCTAACATAGTTACTTAATTATTTTATTATATATATATATATATATATTATATATATATATATATATATATATATATATATATATGAGATCGGTGGAAAATTTGGTCACTAGACAAATATATGAATTGAAATGGAATTATATCTCAATATACATAAGCTTCTGCAATTTGTAATTACAAATGTTACTCTGTCTTCTGATTTGAATTTTTCATATATTTTAGCTTATGATAATGCATACATCAATCTATCTATTGGACAACAAACATAAATTTTCTTACAAATAATTTCCTAAAATTTACAGGTCAAATTGTCTCAGTGTTAAATCTCATGTATTGCTATAAACTTGAAAATGGTTCCATGATAAGTACCTCAAAAACTTCCATATATAAAATGATTAACCTGAAAAATATTGTGAAACTTTCAGTGTACCCAAGTATTCAAGCTCAAAATATTTAAGGTTTATACCTCCAACATAATTTGAAATTTACATCATGGAGAATAAGTTACCTTCAATCTTGATAAATGATCACAATATCCATCCTTGGCTTTCTCTCATAACCCCAATGGCAAGGCTATCGAAATTGATCTTGGAACCACTTACAATTGTGTGGGTGTTTGGGATGGTTATCATGACAGAGTGGATATCATTCCCAATGATCAGGGTGGTCAGATTACTCCTTCCATGGTTGCCTTCACAGAAAATGAACGCCTCATCGGAGAGCATACCAAGAATCAAGTCACTTTAAACCCTGCGAGCATTTTTTTTTATGCCAAGAGGTTGATTTCCAGGCGTTTCTTTGATTCCTATGTCCAAGCTGATAAGAGCCTTTGGCCCTTTCTATTGTTTGTGAATCCAACGATAATCTCTTGATCCAAGTAACTTTTAAGGGAGAAGAGAAAACCTTTGTGGCCGAGGAAATATCTTCAATGGTAATGAAAGAAATTGCCCAAGCATACCTGGGTTGTCAAGTGAATAAAGTTGTCGTTACCGTTCCCGCTTATTATAACAATTCACAGTGGCAAGCCACTAAGTACTGAAAGTAAATAATGAGGGAAATGGAGATACTCCAAAGGGAGAATTCTCCACAAATCATGTATTGTTATGGCATATTTGATCGAGAAGGAGAGATATCTTTTGCGTTGGATTACATGGACGGTGGTACCCTTGCGCATGTTCTTCAAGCCCATAAGAATATATGAGAACACTATTTGGCTGATGTTACCAGGTAGGTGCTCAAGGGCTTGCATTACCTGCACCAGAACAAAATTGTTCACTGTGATATAAATCATTCCAATTTGTTGATCAACAAGCGAAGAGAAGTCAAGATTTTCGTTTTCGGTGTCAGCACTGTGTTCGCTCACACTTTGGCCCAGTGCAATTCCTTTGTGGGCACTGTGCTTATATGAGTCCTGAAAGGTTTGATCCTGATGGGTACGGTGGAAAGTATGATGGATGCTCTGCAGATATATGGAGTTTGGGATTATCTTTGCTGGAATGTGCACTTGGAAGGTTCCCTTGTTTGTCTCTGGGACAGATGCCTGATTGGCCTACATTAATGGTGGCCATCTGTTTGGGCGACCCTCCATTGCTCCACCTGATGCATCACCAGAGTTTCAGAGTTTTGTCAGATATTGCCTTCAAACGGATGCGCTACTTCACCATACTGCACATCGGCTTGTTTCGCATCCTTTTTGAAGAAGTATGAACAACAATCTTGTGACCTATCTCCTCTCATGTAGTCTTTACACCTGTAGAATTTTGAATTCCTTTCTGTATTTTGAATATTGTACTTTAGGGCATTCATTGACTTGTAATGAATGTACACTCTCTTGGTCTCTAGAACTCTGTTTTGTAAATCATTTCGCAATGTAACTGTAATATTCTTTAGAGCACTTTGTCATCATGTTCGTTTTGTTTTTCCTGTGGTAAATTCAAATGTATTCCTTGGAAATCCAGTCATTTTCCTTTTCAAGTACTTCAATTATGCCTATGAAAACGAAAGGTTACTGTGTAGTTTCTGGAAGGATTTATATTGTTGGAGGCTTTATGAGGAGAGATTCTTGCAAGAAAGCCATTGGTCATGCAAAGGAATATGTTCATTACCTTGATTTATGGAGACCCATTGCAAATATGCCTAGAAAGAGATATGGTTGCCTGGGTGCTGTTGTGGATGGGATTTTTAATGTAATTGGAGGGCTTAAGTTTGGTAAGAAGAATGGTTTCTCATTATAGCCTTATGCTTATGTGGGCTCTATGGGTTCCTATGACCCCAAGACTAATACTTGGCTCAAGACCAAGGCCCTACCAATGGGGGGTTGTGTGATTGCTTGTGCAGTGATGGGATCATATATTTATATGTTGTCAAGTCATGCAGTTGAATTGACTTTCTAGGGATATGATACTAGGAATGATTTATGGAGTCGGATTAAGCCTCCTCCTATTCCGTCTCCTTCAAGGATGGAGAATGTGCTAAAATTCTCATTTGTTACAATGGGTACCTGTGTTTATGTTTTACAAGTTGGAGGTTACAATGAAGATTTTCTTACGAGAAGCGAGAGGTGTGCTAGAGGCCTAGAAGAAGGGTTGGTGTTGATCTATGATACTAAGTTGCATGAATGGGATAGAGGACCTGATTTTCCTCTTATTAAGAATGGTGTTGTTTGTGCTATGGTGAAGTGTTAGTTCATTCCATAAATCATGGTTCATATTAACCATGGCACCTAATGCTTTCTCTTCAATGCCAAGCTGAATATGTTGATTTCTTCTATATTACCAGTCTGGAACTATAACAAGATTCTCAGACATGAGCTCTATGAAGGATTCCCATTCCCTTCTCTGGGTTTCTTATGCATAATATGAGTAATTTTCTCAATGAATCTGTAAGGAAATCTCTTCTGTGGCCTTTCAATCTGATTTCATAAGGTTGGTTTTGGTTTTTCTTTGAAACAATTCATAGGATAAGGACTTCCATCAAGCCTAAATGTTGTCACTGTATTTTCATGGAATTTTCATTGATAAGCCTCCATGGCAGTGGATTTGATACACTTTCCATCGTTGCTTCTTCCATTGCATTGTATTTTTGTTCTTACAATTGTAACTTTTTATTAGTTGATGTATGCAGAGGATGGATTGGCTTGCATTCTTGTTCTTTAGTGTCCAATAATATATAAGATTTATTTCAAAGACCAATTTGTTTGGACCATGGAATGGCCATTTGTATGTTTGTCCTTCATTATCTAAGCATAAATGGCATTTTTTTAACTTTACTCCATGAATTCACAATTGTTGTCACTACTCAACTCATTTAGTTCACAGTCTTTAAAAAATCTGCTCTTATTTTTTCAAACTTTGTAACTCTCAGGATGTTATATTCAAGTTGTTTTCATGGCTTAGTTGTTGCTATAGGGTAGCCATGCAAACAGTTCAAGTGCAAATGATTTTCTTGATCATCAAAGGAATTTAATACATGTCCTACAAATTGTGTTCACCCATTGAATCAACGAAAAGAAAAATCTTGTTTGATAAACTGTCCTTAATAAAATCCTGAGATTTTGGCATTTCTTATTACTACATTCGTGAAAGTAGATGAAATGAGTTTGTTTTTCATGCACATCAGCAGAGCATATAAATATATGAAAGAGGTTCAGTAGTTGTCCAGCATAGTAAAATCCCAATTAATCCCTTGTTTTACTGACCTGGGTGCACTGCCTATTGAGTAGATAACACAGATAAATGGTTTTGCATTAGTAGTTACAACTTTTGGTTATGTCATTAAACACTTTTTCTAGGCAGGGACCAATATACAGTTGTTTGCTTAATGTATTGAGTTATGATATGTTATTTTATTTTATTTTTGTTCTTCCAAGAAGCTCTGTGTATCACTACAGTTAACTTTCCTAGATATAATGAAACTCTGGTGTCTTTTCTTAGAAATAGTTGTAATAGTTTTTCGGACTTACCAAGTGGTAACATGAAATATTATGTTGTCAAGCTTAGCAAGTGGTAACATGAAACATTATGTTGTCAATAATCCAATGCAACCAGACGGAGTTCAATCAAGCAGAAAAGTACACCTATAGCCTTAATCGATGTGAAAATCAGATAAAACGACAGTATTTTTTTTTTCTCGATAAAACTAGCTAGCTTCTATATTATATTTACAGTGAAATGATTACAACCATTGTATCAAGACTTCCATGGCCGCCAGTGCCGCCTTGGGTGACTGAGATTGACTCAAAAAGGCTCCCACGCAGGGGTAGCATCAACAGCATTTCCAAAATACCTCCAAAAATACTATCTGAGGCAGGAAACCATTCCAAATTGCCCATAAACAAACCCAGACACATTGTATTAAACAAAAGCAAGCCTGCCCACGCAGGGGCGTTCTTCACGACTAGACTGAGGACTGATACTAACAAGATAAACTGAGACAATACACGACCAAAGCATACTGGACAAAATAAGAGACTGTAAGAAAACTGACATAATGCTAACCGGTGCTCCTTGACTCGCATCAAGCATAATTCTGGACCTGAGCTGAGTGGAAACGGCAGGTGCTGGAGCGCTCGTGGGAAGGTCAGTCAGCTTCAGGAGGTTCCTCCTCCACAATGGTGCACCAACCCTGACCCTCAGGGATTCCTTCCCACATGGCGGCCCATTTGTCCTGTGCTGAGTCTTGAGATTTCTTCTCCAGGGGGATAGAGGGAGCGGCCATAATCTCCTTCCCTGAGGTACCCTCCCCACATGATGGAGGCAGTGAGGGACCTGCCTTTTCAGAGCCCTCTAGGGGTGGATCCTCCAATCCTGGAGGCGTCTCTCCTTCATTCCCTTCCAGAGCTTGCGTGAAAAGCACTGAAACATGTGCATTAATACCTGGATTGTCCATGGATTTGCCCAGGGTGAACACCACCAAGCCGAATGTAGGTAGGGCTGGCTCCCCTTCGCTAGCGTTGCCAACCTCCATGTATAGCCCAGTTTGGAGTGGCTTGACCCCAACCCTCCTGTAGCAATAGCAGCAGCAACAATGGTGGTGCTCCCTCTCTGCCGGTGGGCGCGAGGATGAGCCATGTCCAGAACCCCTCCTGCATGGTTGTCGTTGTCTAAGCCTCGCCATGTGCAGTTCTCCTTTTCCTTTGATGGCTTTGAGCGGTTTGTGAGGCCAACCAGGAGGCACAATTCGCCACCAGAACCTTCCAAGCACCACCACCACCTTTGAATTTTCCAAGTAAACCTCTGAATTTGCCCTCGAAACCTCTGAGTTCGTCCCCAACAACTCTGAATTTGCCACCAGAGCCTCCGAATTCGCTGCCAGAACCTCTGAATTTGCCCCCAGAACCTCTGAGTTTGCCTCCAGGACCTCAAAGTTCGCCACCAGAACCTCTGATTTTGCCACCCAAGCTTCGGAAGTGCTCTCAAATTTCCTCTTTTTCTCAGAACAGGATCCTGAGCTGGAGCGTCGAGTGTCCCGGAAGGTAGCTTGAGGTGGTGGGAAAGCCGCCACCCTACAGATCTGCCTCTGCGTCGAAAGCCTCTGCACTCGTAGCTCCTTAACACCACCCAAGCGATGAATTGATAACTGCAACTCCCTGCCTTGATATCTCTCAACATTCCTTGGATCGAAGCGCACCATAACTGCCGCCATCCCTTCACGCTGCTCAGCATTGAATGCATTAAACCTCAGCATTAAACCTTGCGGGATGAAGCCTTCGACGGCTGAGTCCTTCCAACATTTATTGATCACGAGGCGGCACATGGTAGACATGTGGCTCCGCCATACGTAACGTGCCATCACCCACATCCGGGGAGATAAAACGACAGTATTGGTATGAATCTATAAATAAATTCCAAAGACCAGGTGATGCCTCTGAAAACGAAATGTTACTGTGTAATTTCTAGCAGGATTTATGTTGTTGGAGGCTCTTTGAGGAGGGATACTTGCAGGGAAGCCATTTTTCATGCAGAGGAATATGTTCCTGACCTTGATTTATGGAGACCGATTGCAAATATGCTTAGAAAGAAATATTGTTTCCTGGGTGCTGCCGTGGATGGGATTTTTTATGTAATCGGAGGGCTTAAGTTTGGTAAAAAGAATGGTTTCTCATTACAGCCTTATGCTTATGTGGGCTGTATGGATTCCTATGACCCCAAGACTAATACTTGGCTCAAGACTAAGGCCCTGCCAATGGGGTTTGTGTGATTGCTTGTGCAGTGATGGGGTCATATATTTATATGTTGTCAAGTCATGTAGTTGAATTTTATTTCTGGAGATATGATACCAGGAATGATTCATGGAGTCAGATTAAGTCTCCTCTTATTCCATCTCCTTTAAGGATGGACAACGTGCTAAAATTCTCGTGTGTTACAATGGGTACATGGATGACAGCTAGAAGAGGTACAGTCCACTATGAAATGCCAACAAGCAAAGGGGTTAAGATTGGCTTGTAACTTTGGGTAAATATTTCATCAAAAGACAAAATGTAAGTAATTTTGTTTCTAACAAGATAATTTATTTAAGATTCTCTATTTTTAATTCAGTTATAGACTTACAAGGCATTGGTTTTATGTATAGGATTGAACCTGCATATCAAGAATTGGAAGGTAAAGACATACCAAAGGTTGAGAAAGCTTGTGTTAGAGCAGTTGTCAAAAGGTAAAGACATACCAAAGGTTGAGAAAGATGGTGTTAGAGAAGTTGCCATAGCCAGAGAAGATTTTGGAATTAATTCCCTTGTATACACCCGAACTCCAACAATGTTCTTCGATTTCACAACAAAGTCAGGAGTTGTTCTTCATCAACCTATTCTAGAGGGTTGGCATGCATTTGTCCATGTTTCAGAAGGTGAGGAGATTTTTGGAGATATTATAATAAAACACCCCCCAATCATAGTCAGAGGTGGACCATCTTTACCCTTCCTTTTGATGCGGCATGATTTTTGTTCTTAAGCACCTAATTATTTTAAGTTACTTATTGGGAGAGGGGCTTGATTGAGTATTCCAGGAAGGGACTAGAGCCTGGGACATGCTATTCGTAGTTAACAATTAGGTGTTGAATTAGGTTCCATGAATATGGTTTATTTTACAATTTTGTGATACACAAAGGTGGTCTACAAATTCATGGGAGACTAGGTTCTTTTGGGTACCATTATAAACAATAAACATAGAGAGTTGATCTTTGAACTGTTAATGATGGATAAATAGTAGAGCATGAGGGAGAATAATGAGTTATGAGCAATAGTGAGGGATCTGGAGCTGTAGGATTGGAAATAGAGAGGACTTCAGGCTGATGGTAAGGCGCAAAATACCAAGGTTGATTGAGAGAAGTAAATTGTTGCTCATCGGTAAATAAGGATTTAGAGGTAGTTTGGCATTGTAACACCTTACAATCGATAGTAATTTGTAAGGGATTTGGAAGTGAGTGGTCTCTCAACTCTGTTTCTCCAGGGCTTTCCCTTTCTTGTGTGTGTTCCATCTGGACTACTTGTTGCATGGCATTTCTTGAGGATTTCTTGGTGAAGGGTCTCTTGTCCTAGTTTCTATCCTCTGTTGAGGATGCACAGGTGTCTCTAGCCTTCTCCTTATTTCTCTTGAAATATGGCTCTCATTTTGGAATTGTATTTTTCAACATGGTTTCGTTGGTAGAGTTTGGGGCTCTGAGCACAGACATGGAAAATAGAGAGGTATTGGAATTCAACAGGACTCTAAGGAGACACAAGGAATATATTTCGTCTAACAGGACTTCATTGTTATCTTTGTCTCTCAACGTGTATCTATATTGAGTTTTCTGATAGTCTAAATGCCCAAAAGAAGTTCAGCGAGGACAATCAAAGGCAAATCCAATCACCTTAAGAGCAAGTGGTAAAAGAGTGTGAGCTTTTGATCAAGTGAGACAACTCAATATTGAAAAAGAGGCAATCTATATCAAATATTTGATACATCTTTTTGATCAAATATTTTCTATTGGAACTTGAAAAAGAATCTTTGAATACTGAGAGGCAATCTATGTTGGAAAGGTTATAGAATCTATAAATTTAGCATAATGTAAATGATTTCTCTTTATCTTCTAGCTCTGAATGCCTTTTTGTTTTCTAATTTTTATACCACGATTCTTATCAAATCTATGCCTTACGACATTTCCTTTGGAACATCTGGTGCAAATGCTAGTTTTATATATTTTGATGCATATATGTCATCAAAAGCATGTAGAATGATGAATTAGTGATAAAAAACATAAAAACATAGATCAAACCATATAACATCATTCATATAGTAGTTATAATGTCCATCAACCACAGGTCCACAAATTACAAGTTCTCATTTATATGCGACATGAAAGGGTGCACATAACCAAAATAACATCGAATGCAATCCATATCTAAACTTCAAATACATCAACAAATAGGCTCTGAATGGCCTCTAGCGTATAAAAAATCATGCTACAACAAAAACCTACATATCATCAAAATCATTTCCTATCCTGGGATCTGTGTCATTAATATCACCTTTTAAGAATTAACATAAGATAGAAAAAATGTAGCATGTTAGGTCAA
Source organism: Pinus taeda (assembly GCA_000404065.3). Lineage (NCBI taxonomy): Eukaryota > Viridiplantae > Streptophyta > Pinopsida > Pinales > Pinaceae > Pinus > Pinus taeda. Next base: position 225,917 of record APFE031485618.1, read on the forward strand.
GATTTTGTTTGAGTGATGGGTACATTTTTAGTAGGGCCATGATAGAAGAGTTCGACAACCAATGTCACTAACACCAAGGTACATGGAGGACTTGGTTCTCTTGATTAAATACGAGTTCCATACCCTAGTACATGACAAAATCCAATGGAAACTTTTCAATCCCCTAATCTTGAAATCATGAAAAACTGAGAACTCTGTTGGATTTTGAGTGAGATCTAAAATTCTACTTTCTCCATATTAAATGTAATGAGGTCAAAACCACTCTCAAACATCCTTGGTCATTTCATGGAAATGTTAAATTTTTAAGTAAAAGGATGAAAATAAAAGATAAGGGAGACTGTCACTTTTACTTTACGAATTTAACATTACCATATATTGCATATCAATAAGTTAGGGCCATAGGCTTGAACATTAGGCTGATCTGGAGCTAATATTACCATAGTGTTTAATTTCTCCCTCCCGCTCTCGATACTCCCACAATACTCTTGAACCTCTCTTTCTCCATCTCGCTTGTTTTTTGCCTCTACGTGGCCAATGTATTATATAAACAATACCCTATAATACACATATTGCTAGACAACATATATAAACCCTTTACCCCTTATTATATGCTCAATATATTATTTCTTTTTTCCTCATTTTTTATGTCCCAATGTGAACGCACGTGGTATGATATTCTTTTGTTAGTGAAGCCCCCCGTGTGGAGACTGAATCTAGTTACAATTTTCAACATAACTTTCTCGGAAAACTATCCATTCTGCCCAATTTTGCCTGTAGTCTGTCTATTTTGCTTTGTAACAAATCAGTCTTTTGGCTAAGAAGTTGCATACGAACCTGATTCTACATGGCCACCATTTCTTCTTGTCATTTGAGCAAAGATATAATGTGCTCCATGGTCACAGAGATGTAATCTAGCTGGCGGGTAATCTCCTCATTCTCCTTCGAGGTCGACATCTTTGTTTCGCCCGCCATGCTCTCTCCTGCACCTCAAGCAACTTTATCACCTATAAAATCTTGTTTCTAGTCACATACCTTGGCGTTTAGGATAATGGACTTTCTTATCTTATATAGACTTCCTCCTCACCAACGCATCCCTGTCAATTAGCATGGCCACTCATGACCTTTAATCCGATGTCGTGCATTATTCATTGTACTAGCGAGACGTTGCCTTCTTGATTCATCCCCGTGATAGTTCTTAACCAATGCCATTAAAGCTTTGTTGCTCAAGTGTGCTTGCCTCACCATGCAGATGGAGAAGTTATACTACAAATCCCACTTGCCTTTACTATAATTGATGCCAATCCACCATCTGTCCCAAGTTTCATGTACAAGAGTAAACCTCGACCAAGTGTTTAGGAGGGCCCTAGCCCTAGTATTAAAGCAATGTTGTTAGTCTTCAATATATTTATTTTGGGGGATCGTCAGTCAAGGACGAGGTCTGACATGAGGCCATTGAGCCTCCCACTTAAAAATTTGTCCACTAATTACACTAATTCAAATTGGTGTACCATTTGTATGGACTTTAATTTTTACTCTCATGGTAAAGGTTTAAATATGGCATTGCTATCATCCTTTGCCAACATCCTTTGTCCAGTGCAACTCCTTTTTTCACCAACACACTTGCCATGGGATTTAAATGCCTCTTGACATGATGAAACTCTATTGAATCAAATTTCCTAATTTTCAGTGTTATCCTTTGTAAGAATATAATTTGAGCATTGATGGAGTTCTTTGAATTTAACCACTTGTTAGATGATGATCATGGAATCCCCAAATACCATCAATAACTGAATTTTCCTCGAAATGACCAACTCTAGTCTTGATCACCATGTTAAATATTCTACTTGGTTATTTGTAACATTCCCTAAACATATTGAATCTCTATTTTTTCATAGAAATAACTCCTCCGACTCCTATCTCTCCAACTATATATATATATATATATATATATATAATTATATATATATATATAATTAAAATTTAATAATAAAATAATATTACATATTATATATATATATAAAGATAGATTTTATCTTATTTTTATTTTTAAATTAAATTTATATAATATATATAAAATATTTGATTCTTCTCGATAGTTCATGGACTCATAAACCCAAAATTAAAATGAATCAATATAAATTAATTAAGCCAATTATTAGTCGAATGAAATTACGCCTCAGTAATTGCACTGCATTTGCGTGGAAATAAAGCAAAAAATTAAATGTCCCGGTTAGCGCGGCGCAGGAGCATGATACGTCGAGGAAAAAAAGGCTTTCTTCCGCCCATGGATCGAAACCCATCAGATTTGAGAAGTTTACAATAAATAAAAGGAAGCTCATGTTGAGTATTATGCACAGTGTTCAGCACGCGCTGTTCGGTATGGATCTCAAAATTAGTGTATTGTCTGCTGCCCATGAGTCATCCTTACTTGTTTATGAGGCGACAACGGTAGCTTGTAGGATTTCGTGGGAATTAAATGGCCATTTTTCTTGCCCAACTTTGATCCATAACCAGACATGCAGGGTGTTTTCATGGATTGGGCCATTAAAAAGCCACATATTTGTTGGGATAAAGGGGCGAAACTTTTTTAAGTTTTAGTGTTTGGAATTAAATTGCAAAAAAATTTACTCGTGTTCTAAACAGTTTTAGAATTCACACATGGCTAATTTGTTAAGATTTTTTTAAAAAGATTTGATGAAAGTTGATGTCTCAAAAAAATCTATATAAATTTAACTATAAATCAAATGAAAAGTTGATTCCACACTGATTCATTAACCCGTACCAAACCAAAATGCTAATCGTGACAGAGAGTGAATGTTGTTGACTCTGTTGGCGTGGGGGCAACATGGTTCTAAAGATGAGGCTTGGTCACGAATGACTTATAAATGGTGATCTAAATGAAAGGATCATGTTCAATGTTTGATCCTCATGGAAACCCTTATCTAATCCAATTAGGAATGAAATTGGTACCGAAACCATTGTGACCCACACTCAAACATCAAATTGGCACTGAAACAATTGTGACCCACACTCAAACTCAAAGTTCCCTTTTTGTGAAGTGCCCAGTGATCCTTATCCAAAAGAATATTTGGATTATAGTCTCTAAAGGTTGTCCACCCAATCGAGATTTAAACACCTTTAATGTGTATATCGAGAAGGGATGAGTATTCTTTGTTTTCATCGCTATATTGCTTTCGAATGCGAAACCAATCATATCTGATGCAAAAGTAATGATGTGGGCAATTTTGTCATTGAGTTACTTTTCAAAATGATTGATCCACAAAATTGATTGTGACTATTTAATAGGCTTTATGAAGCAATATAAATGATAATAAATTTTTTTCCCAACCATTACTAATTTTTACATATCATTTAAAATTTATAATAAGGGGTTGTGTGGTAGTTAGTCTCTGCTTTAAGCAGGATGAGCAACCTCGATATTTATGTAGAGTTATTGATGGCGCAACACTAGGTTGGGTTGGGAGGTGAGTTGTTGCTATGTAGAGGTGAGTTAGGAGGGCGCATGCATGCCTCAAGCATGGTTTCTCTAGTCTTCAGTTTGGTCTTTAGTTCAGTTCAGTTCAGTTTTAGGTTGCATGCATGATCTGTTCTTGGACAAGGCACAATTCCCTAGGCAACTTAGGGCACATTACAAGAGAGGTTATATTCTAGCAGGAGGGGCGCAAATCCCAAGGATGCATGCACTTGTTTATCTCTATTTTAATCGGAAATCGATCATCTTGAAAGGGTAGACCGCCCGCCTAAGATAGGAAGAGTAGTGAAAACGACATTTCAATAATGTAGGAACCAGTCATACGATGGTCGGTCAGATGAGCAACCCCCAAAACATGGATGGTCGGATGAGAAATCCTTTCCTGTTGTCGAAGCTTAACAAGGGTAAAACCTTTCCCGCTCTAGTTGATTAGCGGAGCCAAGCCATGTAGCAAAGTTGAGTAGCCAAGTATTAAAGCTTAGTATCTAGGGATCAAAGCCTATAAGCAAATCCAAGTAGCCCAACCAAAGCAAGCCCGGGAGCCCATCCCATCCTAGGTAACCTTCCTGAAAGAGTATAGTTCATAAACCTTGAAATAAAGGGATGCACGTGTATGGGTTGCCCACGATGAGTACCAAGGTTGGAGGGTAGAGTGGTCAAGTAGATACCAAGCCAAGCAGTAGCGTTTTGTGTAGGATTTGCATGGGCTACACGTGCCTCCTGCCTCACCATGAGAGGTGTAACGAGAATGAGTGTCTTGAAGAAACTAAGTTGCCAAACACACAGTTTTTCCAGAGAGGATGGAGAGAGGATGGACCGGGAGTAGGTGACATGCCCCTTGCCTCACCACAAGAGGTATACCGAGAGAACGAGTGCAGCATACAAAAACATAACAAAGGCGGCATGAGCAGGAAGGAAGTTCCTATCAGCATATTCTTCTACAATTATAGCAATGAATAAGTACTTTTGGAGATATGACTTCAAATGGAGTTGATTACCTGCCTTTCATACATACTGGAGCAGATGGATCTCCTCAATGCGCGAAAACCAAGACTCTACTTGACTGACTATGGGCATACGCCCCACTGAAGCTCTTGTTCGGTGTTGCAAGGTTCGTCCACTCCGTTATAGAGGCATCAACGCCCAAATGAATCAGTAATTATTTGGGGTCAAAAATAAATAAGAATAATAGGGGGCACCTTGAAATAAGAAGAATGGCTCTTTAATAATAGGTGCCATATATGAAGTGAAATGAGTAGGTAGCAGCACCGAAAACAATGGAAAACTAGCCAAGTTCTGGGCCAGAAAAGAAAAGGAAATAGATCCAGAGGAAGCTAGAGCAGCAAAAAGTAAAGTAACCTAAGTGTTCCTTGTTTAGCACCTCTCTTTGATGGATGAACACTCCTATTGAGACCTTCTCGGCATACATACACGGTAGGTGGTGCAGGTGGTGCAATAACCAAGAGACATGGCTAGGAACACGTCCATTATCTCTCTTATCACCGGTAATTGATCTACTTCTACACCTGATTCATTCGTGGCTTGAGTGATATTAATAAGGTAACCCTTACACTCTATATCAGTTATTTTATACATCTGTCTTCTTTTCTTCATTATGCTCTTTATACAAGAATGTTAATCTACTTACTATGAAAGGAAAAATTTGAATATCAGTTTCACCACCCATTGAATAAGCAGTTGACTAGCCTGAATGCATTCGTTTTAGTTCGAAAGCCAATTGAACTTGTGCCAATTTTCGTTGTTCATACAACAATTGAAACAACAACATCACAGCTAGTTCGGTTGATCCGGTTAAACCACCATATAGTAGCAAGGGCATGTGAGACAGAGCCAGTTAGAGAAGATAGTGATTCTCCTAGTTATTGTGCCCATCTCGTCCGAAGAAGTATGCATTCATCCCCTGGAGAAGGAGAACATATATTCATGGCCTTTTGCTTCAACAACTTGGGAAACAAAGCGAAAGGGGGTCGTTTGACCCAAAACAACTAGGTTCTCCTCCCTCTAGGTTCTCTTCCCTCTGTAGCATCTAAATCTTGTTGGTTAAGATGGCTCGATCCTCCAAGGTGTTCTACGCATAGGCCTACAGCCCGCACAAGTAGTGACTCGTTAGCAGATGTTAGATTACATGCAGATGCAGATATAGACAAGTAGTGATTGGTTGGTAGATTTCAGATTACATGTAGATGTAGAACACCTCGCACCTCAACAACTTACTTTAGCTTAGTAGTATAGCATTCAATATTTATTAAACTGCAAAACTAATGTTTATTGTAGTGAAACATATTTCTAAAACAAGTACACATAATATATGCGTTTGGCCTCTTCGCTTCGGGAAGAGCCCAAATAAGATGGTGAAACGATATGCGCCTGGAAACTTTGGTTTATAAGTGATCCTGACTAATAACAAATAAGTGAAATAATTGTTTAACATCACCAACTGATTACTATAGTCCCATGCCATTGCCAGATGGCAGGGACTAATAAGATATACTATCAAAACCATTTCCCAATTTAGAATTAACCATTTTCTCAATTTAAAATTGTCGTTACATATATTTGTTCTACAAATCATTATATATATATATATATATATATAATTTTTAATTTTTAATTCATCCACAAATCAAAAATTTTGTGATTATTTTTTAAATTTTTTATAAAATAGCTTTTAACATGGTAATTTTAAATTGGGGTGGCAGGAGTAGGAGGTGTGATTTTTTGCCCCTATGGAAAAATTAAAACACAATATGCTTGGATTGGGAGCAACAACCAACAGTCAAGCATAATTTCTCACTCTTTGCAAATGTTTAAATCTAGCCATTGAAAAGAAGACTCAGAGAATTATGATATTTGATGATTCAGTCATAGTAATCCGACGAGTATGGGAGGCCAAACATCAACATAAATGCAATAACTCTCCCATGGTGCATCATATCCTTCTTCAACTTCAGTAGTTTGAACAAGTTCAACTCTACCATGTAATAAGGAATTTAAACTCATTGGCGGATGATTTAGCAAATAAGGGAGCTAAATTGAATAAAGGGATCATAGAGCTGAATAATGAATGTAAAATAAAATCCCCATTTCCATGATATTTCAAAATAGCAAAGAGAGAATTTTAAATTACATTTATGAAAAATTAAAAATGAGGGAAGCTAACAATTACAAGGAGCAATTAACTAGTTGGAAAATTAATGTCTCAAATGTAATGGTTTATAAGGTTTGGTGGTCATCGTTTATTGATAGGCCCTGATCGTCTCCCTTGATGTACTCATGTCAAGCAAGCATTCACACTTGACCAGTGGAGTCTTCCTTCCGCTACCTTGCATTCCCGTTGACTTGCGTTGGGTTTCGATTTATTAGTTAGTTGAGATAGTTGCATTCATTTCACCTCATGCTAGAGCTTTTATCCCTCCTTATATATAGCAATTTGTTCTTTCAACAAGGATTTCAAAGTTGTAATAGCATGAAAATTCTAGCCCTGCATTCAACAGAGAAGGACGAAATGCAGAAGCCATGATGGAATTCTCTGTCCCGACATCATGCCCTCCCATGAATACATTCAATGGCGTAGTATAGATATTATTCTTCAAGCCCTAAACTTCACAGAGTATGGTTTCATAAATGTAGTGGTTATCAAAGCCAACATCCAGAACCTAGTGTTGATGTTGTGCAATTTCGACATGGAGAATGCAAGCTCCTCTTCTTGTGGCACTGCATCTATTGACGTAAATGAAATTTTGAATGAGGTCCTCGAGGCTATGGAAAGCATGCAGCTTACCTTCAAGCAACGTCAAGAGGCTAAAGAAAAGGCTCACAAATCCCTTCAGTTGTTAACTGACTCCAAGCTCGAGTTGATGCAAAGTAAAATTGATCATTTGCAGAGTGAATTTAGGACCGAGATGGCAACCATTCACTGCAAAATGATAGATATGGAGGACTTGTTTGTCACAGGACTATAGCTAGCTTCTTCAGAGGTTGAATATGGCGAAGATATAGCTTGAAAAAGAGGGAAGATGGTTCAATCTCTAGAGAAACAAAAGTGATTTATGAGCTTCAATCCTAAAGATGTGCTTGGTTTGACAGCTAGGTTTTGGATAGTTTTTTCTAAGATTAAGTTTATGATGTTATGCAAGTTCTCTCTATATCTACGCATCTACTATAGATTCTATAGTAGGCATCAATTTAGAACTATAGGAAAAAATTACCATAACCAGAACCTACATCTACACTGGACATTTGAGAGCATAATTATGGTGGAAATGAATGAATTATGTAAGGATTCTGGCCCAAAATCCATATTTTTTTTTTGATAAAAATATTCTAACCTTCCAGTTGAAAAAATAATCCATCTTATTTTTAAATATCCCATTTTATGTAATAATGTGTTTTATTTTTTTACCATCTCTCTACAAGTCAATGAAGGTTCCATTAATACAAAAGCATTTTATTCAATATGGTTGGCCTAAAGGGATCATTTGCCTTTCTACACTTGAATTGTATGATTTATGTAGCTTTTTCGTCATCTTGGAATTGAGACATTAACACAAGTGCTTGGTATGTGTCCCTTCTATTAATAGACCCTCGAAGGTTCTAGTAATTTCTTTTACCAAAACCACAATCTTGGATTTACTTTTTAGGGCTTTGTTGAAGAACATTTTTCTTTGGCCATGACTTTTGTTAAGAGTATATTTTAGTTAAAATTAGCTTTTGTTGCTTAGGTTGGACACTAGCAACAAAATTCTCTCAAACCACTTAGTACCAAGCTGAGACATCACCAACATAGAAATAATTATTTCCTTATATGGTTTAGTTTTTACAATTTGTGTGAGTCTATTCTCTAATAATATTTCTTAAAATTGTTTATTTTTGGATAACTCTCCAACAAAATTCTCTCAAACCACTTAGTACCTAATATTTTTTAAAATTGTTTATTTTTGGATAACTCTCCAACAAAATTCTCTCAAACCACTTAGTACCAAGTTGACACATAACTTTGTATTCCCTTGACTTTGACTTAAAATCAAGTATATTATTTCTACTTTCGTTTTCATAATTTATACCCATTTTAAAGATTTTTTTTTAAGTTAATTTTTTTATATAAATGTGATTGTTTGTTTAAAAAAATAAATAAATAAAAATCAACCTTCCAAATTTTCTAGCCGAAAGTGATAACCATTTCCTATATCTTTCCATTGACCTCAACTTTTAATCAACACAACTTTCGCAATATTTATTTAAAAATTACCTATTAATACAACTCTTTATACATATTTTATATCAAGTCTTTGAAAACTCTGCAAACCCGTCATCTTTCCTTAAATTTTTTTTGGTTAACATCATAGTAATTTACATAATAACTTAAATATAATAATAGAATTGTCGTTAAAGAGTCCATATTTAAGGCTCTCAATGAAAATATGGTTCCTATTATCCAAGGCAGACAACCCATTCCAGGGATTATAAATATATCCCAAATATTGTGTTTCATGATGTTCAATTTTTATTTTTTTTTCCATTCAACTCAAAGACTCGTGTATGTGTCCTTTATCAACAGTGCATGTTTCCTTTATCAGCCAATTTGTTCGATTAATTTTATGTATTTAAAAAAAATTTAAACACCAACAAATTCTAATTTTGATAAAAAGCATTCGAAACACCTATTAATTAAATTATACACTTAACTTTAACCAAAAATAAAATAATATTAGCTAAATAAATTGAAGTAAAATACAAATTTAGCTTCTACGTGAATCATGAACTCAAATGATATTTAATAGGCATAGAGTAAATAGTGATGGAATGTATTGTTAAATCATTCTATGATGTGAAGGTCATTAATTCAAAATTTTGTGGGTAAAAATGCAATCATGTTAAGGGTTGGTTTAGCCTAGACTGGGTGCGATCCCTCAGTGATTTGGATGGATTAGATGCCCTTGGGTCATGGTTTCTCAACCCACGGGTCAATCCTGAAGTAATCTCTTGAAAAGTTAGACAACTTGACAAAAAAATATCATATATTCCAATGTTGTGATGCAAGTTAATTCGACATCTACTATATAACTTATAGTGGCTAGTTAGATATTTTTTTAGACCAAAATAATGATAATAATAAAATATAATCTTTATTCAATTATTAAAGTAGTAAAATTATAAATAGATTCAACTTCGTTTCTCACCAAGTTTATCACAAAAACACTCACACGGAAAAATATCTTCATGCCAGTTTCATCATTTTTTGGCTCAAAAATTTGGAGTTCTTAGCACTCTTGCCACCCGTGCTCTAAGGATTTCAGATGATAATCACTTGGGAGAAGAAAAATCTCATCTTTTGAAGGTTCTTGAAAATAATGGCTACAACAAGCATCAAGGCCTCAAAACTTTCCAAAGAGCCTGTAAAGATTCCAAGGTTAAACCTGCTTGTGATGATCTTTTCTCCAATGTGTAGCTTTCATTTATCTAGGGGACCACAGATAGGATTGCTCATATTCTTAAAAAGAATAAATTTTCTGTCACTTTTAAACCCCTTAATACCATTAGAAATTATCTTAAATCTCTTAAAGACCTTGTGAACCCTAACAATATGAAAGGGATATACTCTATCACATGTTCTTGTGGGATTCCCTATATTGGGAAAACTGGTCGCTCTATTAGCCAAAAAATCCAAGAACATGCAACATACATTAAGCACAATTGTTCCCAATCCTCATCATTGGTTGAACATGCAGAGAAATCTAAGCACCATGTCTGCATTGAGGATTCTCAGGTCATCGCAAGGGTTAATTATTTCCATCATAAGAAGCTAAGAGAAGCTATTAAGATTGATAAACATGCAATCAACCTCAATAAAGATGATGGTTGGAAATTAAGTAGGAGCTGAGTTCCTACCCTCTTTTCTTGATTACCCTTTTTTTATTAAATATTATGACTTAATAATCAATATTCATATATATTCTATGATTAAATATTAATTTTAATTTAATCTAATTTAATCTAATTTAATTAAGAAATACTAATAATAATAATAATTAATTATTATTTCAATGGTTCTAACATCTAATTTTTAATGGCTAACTCCTAACAACTATTCAAATTTCTAATGGCTAACTCCTAACAACTATTTCATAATAGCTACTTTATTATTATTATTATTTTATTTTATTTTTATTTTTTTCCGAAGGTGGCAAAACCTATCAAACTCAGGTGTCAAACCAATAGTAAGGACAGCCATCTCTGGCTGCTATCCATGAATGTCGGTTTGACTCATCACTGTTATCAAGGGAAACCACGCCACCTGTAATAACCCGTTGGTGGTCCGTACGGGAGCAGACTTTCACTCCTGCCAGATGCCTCTGGGTCTTGGGTCGTTAACATGTTTCCTTACGTTCGAGGAAGACGAGCTCTTAGCCAAGCAGAAGCAGTTTTACGACATACTCCAGGGCGAGCTAATTTTTAATTTTTAATTAAATATTAATTTAATTTAATTTTTAAATAATATTAATTTTATTCTTCTCATAACTAATTTTTAATGGCTAATGTCCAATGGCTAACTTTGGACCCTCATGCATCTCTACTATTTAAATTTATGAGTAGATTGATCTTTTCACCTTTGTCCTAAGGATGAACCACATTAGATGGTTCGTAACATCAACCAAATCTCAAGGATGTGATTAATCCGCAAGACAACTCCGTTATCACATTTAATTCAATTTATTATATTGTAATTTTATTTTATTAACTAGCACAAATTCATTTTAACTCTAGATCAACAAATCTCTTGATATGCAAACCTCTTTTTAAGTGCAAAATAAAAAGTAATAAAAATCTGGTATCGTGTCAACACCATAAGTAATCTCACTCCCTCTTCTAAGTAATTTATCAGTGATTTTCTTGACCTTGGGATTGTTTTTCTATATCCTTAATTGTGTAGAATCATGGATGAATAACTTCCCTTATCTCTCCAATATCCCTTTGAATCTCTTCGAACTCGATTTCATGGTCTTTCATTGCATCACCATCCTTTGCCAAGTTTTTCTTGATAAATTGGACCTTTTCTACTAATGTAGCCTCATTTTGGGTCACCGAGCCACATCTTGTGTTCAACATTCTGATCTACTAATAATAGCCTCCATATGTGGCCTCATTAACACTCACACAAGTTCTAGCCAATTATTCCCTATACCAGAAACCAATAGCCAATCCCCTTTGCCTTCCCGGAAAACAATCATAGAAAATCCCCTTCCCACTTCTGCAATAAAGATAGGAAACTTCACTTGCGACCACTTCCATTAAATTCAACTTCGGCTTTTACTTGAGCGTGGTAAACTGCAAACGAACTTCTTCATATATTCTTAGATTCCTTCTTGGACTTCTTGCTTTGATTTGCTTTAGTATGCACTTTAATACCATCTGTCATGACCCCAGGGGCTAGATATGGTTACAAGGTGTTTTTGGGCACACCGTGACCCCTCGAGTGTGTGACACCTTCGTGGTTTGCCATTGTCTAGAGTGGTAAACCGTTATTCCATGCGGACTACACCTCACATAAATTATAACCTGTTTTAAAATTATATTATTTAATTTTGATAATAAAAAAACTCAACATTTATTAATTATATTATACAATTATTTTTAACCAAATAAAATATGCATTGTGATATTAATTGGTAGGATTTTAAGAAGTTAATTTTGAACTTAGTTCCCACACTGTTTAAGTAATTCTCATCTCAAATGATATCTCATTAGGATTTGATGCAAGTTAATTATGGTGAGAAGTGCTTTACAACTTTATAACAAAATGGTAGTGGCTCATTTTTGTTATGGTAAAATGTTATAGTAATTCATTAAATATAAAAAATACATAAATTTAATCCAATTTATTATATTGTATTTTGTTTTTATTAAGGAAATTATAATAAGTATTAAGGGCTTTTCGCAGTACGTTATATTAAATATCTTGCATTATATTAGATATATTGTAATAAGTTAATGACTTACTTAACACAGTTGATTCCAAAAAATGATATATATATATTATATATATTATATATATATATATATATTATATATATATATATCTACATACTAAATATTAATGAATTATATTCAAAACAAAATTAATAACCTAATAAATTAAATGGTCTACATGGAGTACTCAAGCGGCAAACTGCCATGAAATGAAGTCTCACCGAAACCGAAGTCTTGGGTTCAAATCCTGGACTTAACCCTTCCCCGTGTAGGGTACTGTAAATGACATGTAAATCCGGAGAGTCCCATCCCCAGCCTACAAAAAAAAACTAATAAAGTTAATTAATGAAAAATGTGAAATTGTATATAAAATTATAAATTGAATATATATTAGTAGTAACGTTTCTACTATGAAGAATTTTTGGCTTGACCTCCGTTTCGAACCAACAAGTGTGGTTCATCATCAGGGGATGAAGAGGCAGACCATGGCAAAGGCTTAAATAGAGAGCAATGTAGAGGCAGACCATGGCAAATGCTTAAATGAGAGTAATGTAGAGACATAATTTCAAGTAACGGCTATATTTGAACAATTTTGTTTAAATTATAATATTAATTTATTAA
>APFE031485618.1:240267-286698 GCA_000404065.3 Pinus taeda
GGTTTATTTAATAAAATAAAGAATATTAGTTAAGATTTTATTTATTAATATCTATCAGGAAAAAAAAAATAGAAAGAGCGACACAAAATAAAGAGAAGGAGAAGATCAGGAATAAGACCATTAGAAAACCACAGAGCAAGAAGGATAAAACCCTAGGAGGAAGGAAAAGACAAGACTCCAAGGGGAACACCGAAAGCTCGAAATGATAAAAGGCGGGGGGGCGGGGGAAGGAAAAGAAAGACTAGGAAGAAAGGGCAGGGACACAACAGCTACTGATCTTCCAGCCGTCATCTCTATTGAGATTGTTAGGCCTTCTTTCAATCTCAATAGCTTCCCTGAGTTTACGATGATGGAACTGAACAACTTTGGCAATAACCTTGGCCTCCTCTATACAAACCTGATGCTTGGTCTTTTCCGCATGCTCTGCTAATGCTGAAGACTTGGTTCTCCCATGTCTTAGGTTAGCTGCATGTTCGCTGATCCTCTGATGGATGAAGCACCTTGTTTCCCCGATATAGGGGGTCCCATAAGAACAATGGATCAAGTAGACGCCCTTCATGTCCTTAGGGTCAATGGGATCTTTCACCAATCGGAGCGATTTACGAATGGTGTTGAGAGGACTAAAAGTTGAGGGAATATCATACCTCTTAAGGATCCGAGCAATTTTGTCTGTGGTTCCTTGGACATAGGGAAGATGGACACCTAGTCGGCGCTCCTTAGGCTCTTTTTTAATTAACGCATTTTTAAAGGCTTTAAGGAAAGCCTTCTGACCTAGGTGCCTACTATAGCCATTCTCCACAAAGACATTAAGGATATGGGATCTCTCCTTATCGAAGCTCTCATTATCAGAAATCCTAAGGGCACGAGTAGCGAGGGTGTTAAGAACACCCATGTTTTGAGCAGGGAAATGATGGGAATTGGCATGAAGATACTGCTCAGTATGTGTTTTCTTCCGGAACACTGAGTGGGAGAGAGAACCGTCCTTATCCTTAGATATAAGAATATCCAGGAAACGGAGGCAACCATTGACCTCTTTTTCCATGGTGAACTTAATCGTAGAGGACTGACAGTTGAGGTGATTGAAGAAGAGATCCAGCTCCTCTTGGCCATGGGACCAGATGACATTAGTGTCATCTACATACCTTTTCCACAGCTTGGGAAGGAGACAAGTCGAGGCTAAAGGTTTGGCTTCGAAATCTTCCATAAAAAGATTCACAACAATAGGGGAAAGGGGGGAGCCCATGGCAACACCACAGGTCCGTTCAAAGAACTCACCCTCGAAACAAAAGAAAGTGGAAGTGAGACAGATCTCAACCAGATGCGCAGTATCGGGATCTATTAGGCGATAGATCACTTCCAAGGCCTCCTTTATAGGGATGCAAGTATAAAGGGAGACCACATCAAAGTTGACGAGAATGTCATCGGAGCCAAGCTTAATGTTCTTAAGCTCTTTAATGAAGGATGCAAAGTCTTTCAAGAAAGACTCTGTACAGCCAACCAGGGGCTTAAGCTTAAGGGCAAGGAACTTAGCAAGAAGGTAGGTCGAACCACCAATGGTGTTGACGATAGGCCTCAGAGGGGCCCCTTCTTTGTGAATCTTAGGCAACCCATAGATCCTAGGAGTAATGGGACTGCCCTCAATGAGTTTATGGCAAAGGGAACTCACCGAGCTACTGGACTTAATAACGAGAGCCACCGTCCTAGAAATTTTCTTAAGAGGGTTCTTGGGCAGTTTTTTATAACTGCGACTATTGTAAAGATGATCTAACATCTTCATGCGGTAATCATCCATGTTATGGATGACTGCAACCCCTCCTTTGTTAGCATTCAGAACGACGATATCTTTGTTTTGGTTTAAGGATTTAAGGGCCATGATTTCCTCATTGCTGAGGTTTTTCCGAGGGGGCTTAGCCTTTCTAAGGACGATGACACAATCTTATAAAAATATTAATATGTAAAAGCTATATTAAATAGCTAGTTTTTGAAAAATAATATTTAAATTAATTTATTAAAACCAAATATTATTAGTTTTTGAAAATTAATATTTAAACTGTGATATTAGTTTATTAATTTATTCAAAAACAAATATTAATAAGCAACCGCTATATTAAACAACTAGTTTCTAAAATAAATAAATAAATAATCAAAGTCAAACTTTAAATGAGGGGAGCCAAAAATTATAAAAACGAGTGAAGACCCTAATCGATACAAGATCATTTGATAAATGAAATAACTAATGGAAATAAAATAAAATAAATTAAAAACAATTAATAGAAAAATAAATAAATAAATAAAACTAAACACACACACACACATATCCAAAGAAAAATAGTCAATAAATAAAATGGGATCAACAATCAAATATGGGGCTCAAGCCCATTAAACAAATAATAAATTACTAAAAGGATTTAAGAACGAATAGGATGATAAAATACATAAAAAACACGAAGGATCAAGAAAATAAACTCTAATGAAGAATAAATCAACAACAAATACTATAAAAAGGATGTCAATACCTAAAAAAGAAAAGAGGTAGGAGGGCAAGATAGGGACCCAACTTCTACTAATATTCCAACCATTATCTTTATTCAAATTATTGTGTTTTTCTCAATTTCTAGGGCCTCCCTCAATTTATGATGATGAAAATGACTAACCTTAGCAATGACTTGGGCCTCCTCAATCGAGATGTGATGCTTAGATTTATCTGCATGCTTCGCCAAAGCAGACGAGTAGGTCCTGCCATGCATGATGTCAGCAGCGTGCTGATGAATACTTTGATTAATCAAGCGACCAATCTCAGCATTTCAGGGAGTCCCACAAGAGCATGGGATAACATAAAAACCCTTCATATTCTTGGGGTCCACTCGATCTTTTACAGATCTAAGGGACCTTTGTATGGGATTTAAAGGCCGAAAGGTTGAAGCCACCTTATACTTTTTTAGGATCCTTGCAATCTTGTTAGTGGTACCTTGGATAAAAGGAAGATGAACACCAGAAAATCAATCCTTGGTATCTTTCTTAGCACTAGGACCTTTTCCAGATCTGATGGAAGCATTAGTAGATTGGTTTCTACTATACCCATTATTAAGGAAAACACTTAGGAGATGTGCTTTCTCTTCCTTGAGATGGTTCTCATCAAAAACTCTTAAAGCTCTAGTTGCTAAGGTGTTGAGAACACCAAGCTTTTGAGCTAGGAAATTATGAGAATTAGCATGAAGATATTGTTCCGTATGATTTTTCTTATGATAAACCTGATCAACGAAAGAGTCATTATCATTCCTTGAGAGGAGGACGTCAAGGAAGGGAAGACTATCGTTACATTAAAATTCCATTGTGAACTTTATAGAACTATATTGATTGTTAAGATGGAGGAAAAATAGTTCGAAATTTTCTTTACCATGGGACTAGATGATAAAAGTGTCATCCACAAACCTCTTCCACAACCTAGGCAGAACATGAGAAGAGGCTAAGGCCTTTGATTCAAAATCCTCCATGAATAGATTATCTACCACAGGGGAGAGGGGGGAACCCATGGTGACACCGCAAGTTTGCTCATAGAATTCCCCTAAAGAGGTTTGTGGATGACACTTTTGTCATCTAGTCCCATGGTAAAGAAAAGTTGGAACTAATTTTCCTCCATCTTAACAATCAATCTAGTTCTATAAGGTTCACCATGGAATTTGAATGTAATGGTAGTCTTCCCTTCCTTAGCGTCCTCCTCTCAAGGAATGATAATGGTTTTTTCTCTCATCAGGGATATCGTAAGGAAACTCATACAGAACAATATCTTCATGCTAATTCTCATCATTTCCCAGCTCAAAAGCTTGGTGTTCTCAACACCTTAGCAACTAGAGCTTTAAGAGTTTCTGATGAGAACCATCTCAAGGAAGAGAAAGCACATCTTCTAAGTGTTTCCTTTAATAATGGGTATAGTAGACACCAATGTACTAAGGCTTTCATCGAAGCTGAAAAAGGTCCTAGTGCTAAGAAAGATACCAAGGATCAATTTTCTGGTGTTCATCTTCCTTTTATTTAAGGGACCAATAACAATATTGCAAGGATACTAAGGAAGCATAAGGTGGCTTCAACCTTTCGGCCTTTAAATACCATACGGAGCTTCCTTAGATCTGTAAAAGACCAAGTGGACCCCAAGAATATGAAGGGTGTTTACGTTATCCCATGCTCTTGTGGGACTCCCTACATTGGTGAGACTGGTCGCTCGATTAATCAAAGGATTCATGAGCATGATGCTAACATCAAGCATGGCAGGACCCACTCCTCTGCTATGGTGAAGCATACAGATAAATCTAAGTATCACATCTGCATTGAGGAGGTCCAATTCATAGCTAAGGTTAGTCATTTTCATCATCGTAAATTGAGGGAGGCCCTAGAAATTGGGAAAAGACCCAATAATTTGAATATAGATGATCGTTGGAATATTAGTAGAAGTTGGGTCCCTGTCTTCTCTTCCTACTTTTTTTTTTTAGGTATTGGCATCCTTTTTATAGTATTTGTTGTTGATTTATTCTTCATTAGAGTTTATTTTCTTGATCCTTCGTGTTTTTTATGTATTTTATCATCTTATTCGTTCTTAACTCCTTTTAGTAATTTGTTATTTGTTTAATGGGCTTGAACCCCATATTTTATTGTTGACCCCTTTTTATTTATTGATTATTTTTCTTTGGATATGTGTGTGTGTGTGTGTGTTTATTTATTTATTTTTCCATTAATTATTTTTAATTTATTTTATTTTATTTCCATTAGTTATTTTATTTATCAAATGATCTTGTCTCGATTAGGGTCTTCACTCATTTTTATCATTTTTGAATCCCCTCATTTAAAGTTTTGACTTTAATTATTTATTTATTTATTTTAAAAACTAGTTTTTTAATATAGCCGTTACTTATTAATATTTGTTTTTAATAAATTAATAAACTAATATCACAGCTTGAATATTATTTTTCAAAAACTAGTAATATTTGGTTTTAATAAATTAATTTAAATATTATTTTTCAAAAACTAGTCATTTAATATAGCTGTTGTCTATATTCTGAGGGTAACTATCGAAAAAAACCCTAGGCTGAATATGACGACGTTTTACAGAGGAAGCAAGCTGGCAATGGCGGCTGCCAAAGCTCAGCAGCTAAGTCGCACTGCCATGGCCGCAACGAAAGAAGCAGTGACGTCTGCGGTAACAGCAGAAGGAGTTACGCAGGTGGTGAAGCAGAGTGGGCTTACGGTGCCAGTGTCCGTTTCAACTGTAATGCAGAAGTTCCTCGGTGTCTCTGAGGTTAGCTGGACAGAAGCCCTTAAAAAGATCTGGGAGCACATCAAGGCTAACAATATCCAGACTACCCGTATGTCCACAGGCGGGAAGGAGCCGAGGAAGCAGTTTGCAACCAAGGCTGCCTGGAAATCTGTGCCAGCAACACGAGGAGTGAAGAAGCCTCTTCCTCTCTTGAACCAGACAAATCTGCCTGAAGAAACACACGCATTTCAGATCCAAGTCAAACTGTCGGGAAAGACGATGATGCAATGGGTACGTGCAACAGATCTCGTGCAGGATCTTCTGCAAAAACTTGAGCATCGGCTAGGGATCCCCTCCTCTTACCTCAGATTGCTATATAAGGGTAAGCAACTTACGAATCCCCATCCTCTCTCCTCTTACAGCATTCATAAGGACGCTTCTATTGTGGCATCCTTCCATTTAAGAGGTGGTTCCATTAGGCAAACCTCCTCTGCCACTTCATTCTCTTATAAAGATGAAATTTGCAAAGACGCTGCCCAACCATAATCCTCTTCGAAAGTAGCTCAATCTTCTGGGGCTTCAAAGCCTTTTTTGGTAGAAAAATCAGAGGAAATTCCTTCCATCAATCTCTCTCGTCCTGAGATTGACGATAGCTACCAGACATTTGCATAATCCGCTTTCATATGTAGATTTAATGGGCTCTAGCCTCGCACATCAGATCTATACCAATGGATCCATTCCAATTGGACAAAAAAAAGTAAGATCTGCTTATGCTCAAAAGGATTCTTCATTGTGGTTTTTGACTTAGATGAAGATTACCAGAAGGCCTTAATGGGAGGCCCTTGGTTCTGGGGTACAGAGGGGCTTTTTCTCACCCCTTGGTTTCCAGACTTCGACCCTTCTACAGCTGTCATCAGCAAGCTTCCCATTTGGGTCAGGCTCCCGAATCTTCCGGCACATCTGTGGCATACTGTTGTCTTCTTACCCATTGGAGACACTTTAGGACGCTACCTGGCTATAGATTCTTCAAGAACAGAAAATGGACTATACACCTACGGTAGAATTTGTGCAGAAATAGATATCAGCAAAGGATTGTCAGATCAAATTAATCTCAAGATTGGAGATTTCCACTGGACTCAAACCTTGGATTATGAGAATACAGCCTTCCACTACTGCCATTGTCATCAAACGGGGCGCCTCCAGAGCACATGTACCCAGTTCCTCAACAAAAAGAAGAATCTGAATCGCAAACCCAAATCCAAGAGTTGGAATCCTTGTGTATCTCCCCCTCCTATGGACGATACAGATTCCTCTAGCTCGGATGAGGAGGAAATTGAAGCAGATGGGCAAAATGATGAGTTTATGCTGAACGCTCCCTCGGTCGGTCTAGCAGTCCCCTCTGCCCCTCCGTTCTCTCAGAAACGTTCTCATTTATCTTCATCCTCAGACTCTGATAAGGATATTCTGCCGCCTGAGTAGAATAGTCTACAACTTGTCATGACTCAGCCAAACTCCACTGAATGGGTCAAAGTAAGCAAGAAAAAAGGCAAAAAATGTCGTGTGGCAGTAACTGCCCTCTCGAGGTAGATTTCTTTGCTCAGATTCTAGCTTTTTGTATTCTCGTGTTCTCCATGGCCCTTTCTGCGTTTGATAGCCTATCTCCTTTGGCTCCCATGCTTCTCTGCTTCACTTGCATGCAAGCTTGATTATACAATAATTTTCTTATCTTAATAGAATTAGTCTTTATTCAGAAAAAAATATAGCCGTTGTCTATTAATATTTTTAATAAATTAATAAAATAATATCATTATTTAAATATTTTTTCAAAACTAGTTGTTTAATATAGTCGTACATATTAATATTTTAAATAAATTATAAACAAATATCATTATTTAAATATTATTTTTCAAGAACTAGTAATATTTGATTTTTAATAAATTAATTTAAATATTATTTTTCAAAAACTAACCATTTAATATAGTCGTTACCTATTAATATTTTTAATAAATTAATGAAACAATATCATTATTTAAATTTTTTTTCAAAAACTAGCCGTTTAATATAACCGTTACGGTTTTAATATACTAATATTATAATTTAAGAATTATTGTTCAAATATAGCTGTTACTTGAAATTATGTCTCTACATTGCTCTCTATTTAAGCATTTGCCATGGTATGCCTCTTCATCGGGTCCTAATTATGAACCACACTTGTTGATTTGAAATGCGTCGGCCAAAAAAAATTCTCTCATGTGATTTCTATCGAAAGACTTTGTTTAAAACAATTGTTCAATCGACTAAACAACAAAACACGCAAAAGGAAATTAGTGATGTTCAATTGATTGAACAACAATTATTCAATCGATTAAATAACAATACATGCAAAAATAAATCAGTGTTGTTCAATTAATTAAACATTAATTGTTTAATCAATTGAACTTCAAAATAGGCAAAAAGAAATCAACGTTTTTCAATTGACTCAACAATAGTTGTTCAGTTGATTGATCAACAAACACACAAAAATAAATCGGAGTTGTTCAATTAACTAAGAAACAATTGTTCAATTGATTGAACAAAAAACACACAAAAAAGAAATTCGAGTTTTCCGGCCTTTCGAGCAATAGTTGTTCAAATGACTAAATAACAGATGTTCAATTGATTGAACAACAATTATTAAACACACCAAAAAATCAAAGTTGTTCGTTCTACCAAATAGCAGCTATTCAATTGACTGAACAAAAAATGTCCAACTGATTGAACAACAATTATAAGCACACAGAAAATAAATCAACATTGTTCGTTCTACCGAACAACAACTGTTCAATTGACAGAACAACAACTGTGCATTCTCCAACAAAACGACAACTACAACTTTGAAGGAAGCAACACCTAGAACACAAAAACATAGGAGAAATCAGAAAATAAAAAACACTCTATTTAAAAAAAAAATTAATAAATAAATTAAGTTACAACAAGTATGATGTTGTTTCCTAAGTGAATATCAACCTGTCAATGGAAAAAAATGATCTCTTGGAAAAATGCTTTGGCAGCAGTGATATAAATCTTCAAATGAAAATCAATTCTCAATTTCTTCTGTTACGAATCCATTATTTAATGAGTTGGATGAAATGCCCTTGTTTCATTAATATTTCTTTTAAGAATCATTCGTTCATAAATTGATTTTTTTTATTCTCTTGGAACCTGTAAAACCGAGTGTCTATCTGCAATAAAACATGAAATCGTGGAATAAGAGAGGTGATCGGGCTCTCATAATCCAATAAATATGAAAAAAATAACAAGTAGCTACTGTGTAAAACAAATCCATAGAAAGATAAACAAAGAAAAAATTATTTGTCACCTGCGGGAGAGTAGTGGTCGACCATACTAACCAGCAGTGTTTTAATCATAAATCCTTTGTTTTTCGTATGATTTGAATGATTCCAAAGAAAAATGAAATTTAATTTAGAGGGATATCTCCAATATAGCTAGGTTTTAAAAATTTCATGAGATGATCTGTCAAATTTACTTAGAACGACCTACATAACATAGTCATTTTCGATTTCCCAGCTTAGACCAATAGTGGATATTTTAAGCATGCCTTCATTGTTTGATGTCTAATTGAGATGATTCTAATAGGAAATGAAATTATATTCATTTATTTATCTCCAATGGAAACAGGTTTTGAAGAAAAAATAATTGATGCGTCAAATAAGCAAGTGAACAACTAGAAAAACAACATTTTAAAAGTGTAGATTTATGACAGATACTGAGTATTTTGGTCATAACTTTCTCATTCGATATCAAAATTGAGTGATTCAAATTGTCTTGTAAACTAGATTCATATAGTAATATAAAAATTAAACAAGTTTTTAAAATATAGTCATTTAGGCCTCCAAATACCGATTGTCCCAACTCTGTTCTTGAGCTGCCTAGTAGACACCCTATCAATGTTTTGGTTATAACTTTTTCATTTCAAATCTAAATGGAGTGATTCAAATTGGGTTGGAAATTATAAATCAAGGGCTACTTAGGATAGAAATAGGTTTTAAAAATATTCCCTTTTTTCCCTCAAAACATGACTGTATCGATTGTGTTTTGAGAACTTTCATCAAGCCCGCAAGCCAAAAAAATATGATATTCAAGTAATTTTTCTAAATTGGTGATAAAAATAAATATCAATGTTTTTAAAACTATTAATTTCAATATAATACATCTACATACACAAATAAGTTAAAATATTTATCACCAATTTTGATTTCCATAGTGTGTTGCAACAAAAACGATTATTTTTCCATAAAAAAAATAACAATTATGTATTTATTAATGTCCTTATTTATTTTATTTTCTACACTAACCTACTATGTTTTGAAAAATTGATATGGTTATGTATAAGAGTACTTCTAGTGGAACCATTTTAGAAATAAGGCATCAAGTATGTACATACCTAAATTTGAAAAATGCATGTTAATAAATAGTATGGTATGAGAAGCCAACTTCCTTTGGAAAGATGGTGTAAAACATTGTTGATGGAGTGATGATACAAACAAATGATAGAGAGAAACCAATCTTCAATATATCCTTTACTTTTTTTATTTCCCATAGCCGTCATATCATGAAATTCTGGAGTTTCTAAAACGACTTGTTGATGTAGACTAGAAGAAACCTCATTTTTTTCCATAACTTCTACAATTTTTGGATTTGAAACATTCCCAATCTCAATATAAGTTTTCTACAATGGTGCATGTGAGATAGAATGGATGGGAAGGGTAGGTAAATTTTGCAGTTCAACACTGTAAGCATGTTGTACTGGTTTATTATTGTTAGGGTGTGGAATGAGTTGAGCAGGAAATTGTGTAGGGCATGGAGCATTTTGATGATGTAGTTTATTGGGTTGTGTGGATGGTTTTGATAGACAAGGAAGATGTTGTTGAAGAGCTGGAAAAGAATATGGATGGTGTGTTTATGCTATAAGATTTGGGAGAGTATCCATGTAATCATAAGATGAACCATCCAAAACTTGTAGACAAGATTGGTGGGGGTTATATTGAGATTGACATGGCTTCTCTAACATAGGAGTATTCCACAATGGATTATGTAAGTAAGAAAATGGAGAGGAAGTGTTTTGAACCAAACATGTAGGCCACAATTTCCATGGTTGTGAAATTGTAGCAGCTTCTCCATCTATTTAATATGATGCTTCCATCCTAGATAAGAAAGAATAAATATCTATGGGGTGCTCCTTTTGGCAATGAGGGAAAAAAAATTCTTCAATTTCTTGATTTTTCTGAACCTGCAAAACATCCAATTGTGAATTTAGAGAGCTAATAAAATCATATTTAAAATTTTCAAATAAAACATTGATTTCAGCTATTACGTCTCCTGCTCTTGTAGCAAATTTGGAAAAGAAATGAGAAAGTTCTCTATAATTCTTACCAACCTTGGAGATTCCTCTTGAATACCTTATGCATAATTCACAAACATCATCATATGATAACTGAAAAACATCACCTTTTCCCATAAGATTTAAGAGTTCTAAAAATTCATCTTTGATTCCTTTAAGAAGGAGTGCTTATAAGATCTCTTTTTTCAAATGATTATGCTTTGATTTTTGAAAGTTGTATTTAAATCACTCTACATAGTCCTCCAAGCTTTCATCTTTCCCTTGCATCATACTTAAAATATCTTCACTGGCCTTGCAATAGTCTTGGTACTTCTTTAAGAATACGTTCTTCATTTCCCACCAAGGCTCATGAACCATCAGAGAGTTGCTCCTTTTAGAGTAAGAGGAATCACTTTCAACCTTTGGTCATTAGCACAATATTAATATCCTCTAAAAAGTACTTCAAACTCAAATAGGAATGTATCTAGATCTTCATACCATGAAAATTTGGTAGAGCATATGCGGGAATTATGTGCATTTGTGTCACTCCTCCCAAATCTTTGATAAGGAATTCAAAAGTAGCAATGTGATCCATTTCTTACGATAATAGAAGATGTTCTTCATGTGTTTCTTTTAGACTCCTCCTTCAAATGTTCCTATCAATTGGTTAGTGGAATGGGTGGTGCTTACATCACCACTTGAGTGGAATCATGAGATTTTTTTTTTCAAAACTATACCGCTAAAATTCCTACTTCTATCAGTGCATTCTATATGGCCTAAGCCTGACTATTGAGGGTAGACCCATCACTGGTTCCCCACGATACACACCTAGGTTCTTACAATCCATCTTCAATATCCAACTCTCACGAAGTCAGGTATGCATCTAAAATCAGATATTAGTGTGGTAGTGAAATTTGACTGTCCTCCTGGCAACGTTGCCAAAATGTTGGAAAAACTTAATTGCTTGATAAAAAAACTAACCACTTGAACATTAATTATCAACCCAAGGAGCATCTTTTTATTTCAAGGAAATCAACAAAATATATGCATAACAATACCAACAACTAACACTAGTTCTATATGATTGTGTTCTATGCTATTAATCTCATTCAACAAGAAATAAAATGTAAAATTTGACAACCAAAACTAAATTAAAAAGAAGAAAGTAAATGACAAGAAAAATAATTATTCTAATCACAAAAATTTAATCATTGCTAAATTAAATCACACCCTTCTGAATTGGAAATTTAATCTATTACACTCAACAAAATTCAAATGCTAATCTGGAGCAAAAAATCAAATGAAATCTAGAAGTTGCAGGAAATAACAAATCTAGAAAATGCAGGAACTAAAAAATTGCTTGATTAAAATGGAAATTTACTTTTAAGACAAACGATTGAAATTGAAGGAATCAAGCACACAACTAAACTACTGTAGATGTTCAAGGTAGCAACTTGTCCAAGGTGGTGGGCCCAACTGCCGTACACTCAATTCCTCCTTGAGAAATAACTTAGATCAGATTACAAATAACATATGTAGAAGTCAATGGATAGCTTCTTTCATTAAAATATATGAGAGAAATAATTATAGTATAATGAAGCTCTTAGCTTTCCCTCAAATTCAATAATTTTTCATCTCCCATCTCTCATCTCATCTCCTACATCCTATCTAATAATTGTCCATTTACTATCTCCTAATTATCCCACATTATCCCCCCTCTCTTTGATATTTGTTTTCATTGAAATACACAAAGAGAAAAGGGAAGTTACTACAAAGTTGATTACAAAATGATTTCCATTACAATTTTGGATTGATTACATAATCTCAATAAACAAGATCAGACCTGAAAGATCTTCTCATCATCATTCAATAGGAACAAGTTGAATCTGGTATTGCAATTGGAAGAATTTGGAAAATGGTCGCAACAACAAATTTGAGAAAATCACCTTTAGAGAACCTTTTGTTTCTCTTAATCCAAGTCGAATTTTGGAAAAATTCTCATCACAAAACTAATTTGGTCTGTTATGGACGAAACCCATGTTTCGTATTTTCATGATGCACCTTCATTTGTCAGAAAGGGCCAACGCAAAAGTGTCACTTCTTATTCCAACAAATTTCTGAGTTGTAATATTTGATTATAAGATGGAAATCATATTTGCAATCTCAAAAATATCTTGGAGGCTAAAATCATGAGTGATATTACAACAAATTCAATTAATAGCAATAATGGCAAAAAAATGCATAATAATAATCAATCTATTAAAAATAAAAGAAGAACAAGTATTATTTACTCACAATAGCATAAATAATTGTAAAATGGAATTATATGATAAATTATGATAAATGACGTGATAAACAATGGTAGAAATGGATGAAATAGGCATTAAAAAGTGATAATAATAATGACAAATTAGTGGCCCAACAACAACATTGATTTCTTTTGGAACTTTGGGAAGCATATTGTCTTGCTTTTGGCTGGATGATATGTATTCCATGACACCCCTGTTATGTTGGAGGGGAATGGGATGCTAACATATGACCACTGTGTTGTTCATAACGAAGGGCTTTGGACCACATTTCAGCAAACTTGCACATGATTTGAAATATTTAAGTTGAGCCAATATCAATAATCATAAACACAAGGAAACATGCATTTGTAGAGAGCTTAGTTCATTTAGAGGGAGGAAGTAAAACAAAGCAAGTGCACCCAAACACACGAAGCTCTTATGGGTGGGTCTTCATAAGTAAGTTGGATTTTATCTAGTTAATTAGTTGAATCGATTCAGTGGATGAGGAAGATGGACCTCAATATGACCCGCTAGTGGGCTAATGAATAATTAGTCACTAAGCTCCTCCTCGGCATGAAAAACCTCCTACTTGTGATCCAAAGCCAATGACAACTGAGGTTCCTTTATGAGATTTCCTATAGTGAGGAGATTGGCTTCATTTGAAACTACATAGATCCAACTCCTGTAGCTCTTGCTCATAGAGTTAATGTCGAGAAAGGTACAGGGTCAAGTAGTGAAGCCATGATCACTGAAGGGGATTGTGAGGTAATGTTCACAAAGCCTATTATAAGTTTATATGTATATGACGAGTATGAAAAAATTTATAGTGATTTTGAAAAGTTGAAACTTCCAAGGGATCTGATGATGCTACACTAGGTCAAAGAAAAACAAATTAGGCACTAGAGAGGAGGACAACTCTAGTGTTTTTTATGGAAATTGAGCATTTTTCTCACAACAGTAGGTTGGGGGTTTGCAGACTTGCAGATTTCAAACAGATTACCCAATTCCATAATGTTTTTGTAGAGATATGTTCTCGGATTCTCCATGGCACACCTAACCCTAGACTGTGTAGCCAAGTTTGACCCATAATGTTTGTAGCATCGATCGTGTTTAGTGTAGAGCCCAGAAATTCACAGGTCAACAGCCTTAATTTCCATGAGGGAGATGGTGAGGTAATGACCTCCATTTTGGGTTGGGATGATAGGGATTAAAACCTCACACTTTTATATCTATGACTTGATAAACTGAGCTTCATAAAAAAGTACATACCTAGAAATGGACTTCATATTCACAAAAATTGTCAAAATTCTATAGGAGTACTACATAAGAGTTCCCAATTGACATTCTCTTATCATCTTAGTTCACGTCCCTATCCATCTTGACAAGATGGTGATTTTATTTGTATCTTGTCTACTAGCTTCCATAGTTTAGAGGTGCTTCCTCTTGTAAAGATGTTGCTTCTCTTGTAAATATGTTTCTTCTCCTCTTCGGGACTAATCAATAATACCATAAATCTCTTCATATATTTTCCTTCTACCTCTTGTATTCACATATTAGAAGCCTCCCGTATTGACATATTAGTAGACATATTACCATGATACAATCTTAAGTGGCATGGTTTAGGCCCTGCATGCTATGTTATGGAGAAAGAGGTGAGGCATGTGGCTCTCATGGGAGGGACCACATGGCCCATGGAGGTTTTTATTTTTTATTTTTTTTTAAGAACTTTAGTGACTTTATCGACCTTAACTTTCAGCTAATTCTTATTTTTACAGAGTTGGTTTGAAGTTCTTAGTGTTAGAGCTACCAGAAAAACAATGGTAGAATCTTATGAGATTTCAGTGTGGGGAGACTTATTTTTACCTAATGTAACTCTATAAATGCTTTTTGTATCACGACAAAGAAAAATTTACTAAAAGCATGTTCTCTTTATTCATTCTTGCATTACAAATTTTACTTTAGATCTTGTTTCCAGAGAGGTTAACTGGATCTACAACATCTGTCTTTGACAATGATGCTTAACTTGTTACTGTAGGTGTCGTAGTTTTTGATGTCTGTATTTATGTTCCCTCCACCACTTTAGCCTATGCCTATGAGTCTACATTTGCTGGTCAATTCAATTCCAATGGGTGTAGGTATATGGATTCTGCATATGCATTGGATCACTGGATAAGGCTAGCGGGTGGTAGGTAAGGCTGGTAGCTTTTTGGTTGCGGTAGTAGTAGTGGTTGGGTGATTGGATATACATCATGATTAAGAACTAGTTCCTCTCGACCTAGAGTGAGCAACTAGGAGAAACGTTACAATAACCCATAGATGTGTGTGTGAGAGAACCAACCTCCTAGATTTCTCATCTGGATTCTTCATTGAGGAACCTTGTTGCCCATTTGATTACCAAGGGATCTACAAACAATATATCTACTATTGTCCAAGTTATTCAAGAAATTGGAGCCACTAAGCTATTCTACAATCATCTCTATAGTAAGTCATTACGGAAGCATGTTAGTGTTTATCATATAGCTTTTAGGTTCTAACTATGCAATGCCCATAATGGAAAATTCAGTGTTAAAATATTGGTCATCATAGGAAGTTCAACTTCAAAGTTATGTTCATCAAATAATTTAAAGCTTTTGGGTGACTCCAATGGGAACTTTCATGTTTTTAATACTAACCATCATTAATGTAGTGTTTTGTGTGTTGGAAATGTCTACGAAGGGTTTTGAATCACAAGCATATCATTTTCAATGTTTAAACACTATCTATTTTGAGAATTTTGGGATTGAACTAACACTCGTCATTGATTTCAGTGTTCATCATGGAAATATTTCATGGTTTGAGCAATATTTATTGTAATATTTAATAATTGGAGCATTTCTCATGATTGAAATTTCAGCTTATGAGTAACACATAAAATTTTCTCTATTTTTCTTTTGGCAGGACAAATATTTCCTTAAAATCCCCCACTTTCAATATATCCAAAATTGGGGTTGTTCACAAGTTTAAACAAATCTATCCTTAGCCCTTTAAGACTTTTCACATACATATCTAATCCAGATGGGAGAGATGGACTTGCTCTATATTCTCACTCTATAAACCTCAAACACTCTATATTCTCACTCCATAAACCTAACCTTTTTTAAATACATGTTAGGAAACCATTTTTCATAGATCCTAATCAAACTTAAGAGAGACATTGTGACTGGTTCCTATAACGCTTACAACTTAGGTGTGTGGCTTCAACAATGATGCCATATTATCTCAATATCCTCTCTTATTTGTAAAAGTTGGAGCTCCCCATAACTTAGAAACCTGTTGAACAGAGAAGTCATTCATTGAATATTTTGGCTGCTAAGTGTATATTTTTTCTTCGAGTAGTTGCATGCCCTGTAATAGTGTCTAAAGTTCATCCTTGTCCTTTAATTATGATAGCCCATGCTATCGCCCACAAGTTGAGAATTAAAAAATGCCCCTACTTGTAATTCAAAGTCATTGAAATCTTTTTCCATTCTCACGAAGAGCTTACCAACCTCCCCACTTATTTCTTTAGCATCTATGACATGTTCTTCTCTCTTGTAGAAAGTCCATAATTAGGGGTTTTGTTGTCCTCTCCTACCCCCTGTTTGCAATTTTCTCCAACAAATGGTGTTCCATCTTAATTCACTTCCTCGTCCTTGGACTACTTGTTCCCCATTGCTTGATTAATTATTTTGCACTAGGCTCTTGTAATACTTTTCCTTTCTCACAAGTAATCTTAATCCTAGTAATCCCTTGCACAATTCTTCCCCAGTGAAAAGAATCAAATCCTTATGTTTAACCTATTCAAAATTCCATAAACTTAGATTCATCTAGTTAATTATTGGGATAAAGATGTTACTTCCCCACTTTTAGACATGATTACAACACCTACCTTACTACCTTATTCATCATCTATTGATATCATAAAGTGAGATGATATCAAATTTCCCCATTATTTCATTTACTTTTCAATATCTTGATTCTACTTCTGAATGTATAGGTGATAAACCTTTATTATTCATTCCTATAATGATCTTAGATTATTATTTTATTTCAATGTTCTTAAGGACTAGAATCTTTCCAAATGAATGCAACTAATCAAGAGATCAAAATCGGTATTATTGTTAGAGGTCCAAATAGACATAAACTTCACAATATACTAGTCTTTCCATGCCTTCATGATCCCTTATTACTACACCTCTATTTTCTTTATCTCGTATTTACTTTTATAAGCATTGAAATAGAGTTTCCAACCTCCATATCTAGTGGATTTGCAAGTCATTGTTGTCTCCCTTTGTGTACCTTAACTTTTAGCTAGTTCTTATTTCTGCAGAGTTGATTTGAAGTTCTTAGTGTTAGATCCACCAAAGAAACAATGGTCAAATCTTCTGAGATTGCAGTGTGGGGAGATTGTTTTTTACCTGATATAACTATATAAATTCTTTTTGTATGGTGACAAAGACAAATCTACTGAAAGCATGTGCTCTTTATTCATTCTTTTTGTACGAATTTGGCTTGAGATCTTGTTTCCAGAGAGATTAATTGGATCTACAACATCTGTCTTTCCCATGCAGATGGCTGGATATACGTCATGATCAAGAACTAGTTCCTCTCGACCCGGAGTGAGTCGCTAGGAGCAATGTTTCAATAACCCGTAGATGTGTACATGAAAGAACAAAATCCTAGCTTCTTGATGCCACCTTAGCTGCGCATATCAACTTTGCATTGTTCCATCACCTATTTATACAACTGCTCTCATTAGTAGCCATAAAGCATACACTACTACATAAAGGAGGGTTTTAAGACAATGTTTGGGTAAATTGTCTTAACTTAAGACAAAAAAAAATCTGCATTGTCTTAAAGATTGTCTCTAAGCAGGTGTCTCAAAAATTATTGTCTTAAAAAATAGTGTCTTAAAGATTATTGTCTTAAAAAATATTGTCTTAAAGGATATTGTTTTAAAGATTATTATCTTAAAAAATATTGTCTCTATAAAGACAGTATATAACACAACCATTATTGTCTCTTAGGAGGCAATTTCATTTTTGCCTCACTAGAGACAATTTCATTTTTGTCTCTTTAAAGACAACAAACACATTAAAGACAATGTGTTTTTAATACCAGCTATTGTCTCTCTAGAGACGATAAAGTTTTTATTTAAAGATCACTTTTTTCTCTTTAGAGACAATATAAAACAATGAATCCAGAAATATCTCACCATTGAAATAAATCGATATAAAAAACATTTAATTAAAAATGAACTACAAAATCATTGATTAATTTATGTTAGTGCACAATGGAATCGAACCACCAACCTCCTGCTTGTAAAGGAGACGCTCTTCCATTGAGCTAGCACACTTTAAATAATTATGTGAAGAGTTATGGCAATCCTTAAAATTACATTTATATTCATTGATTTTAAATTAAAGAAAAAAGATAAAAAAATAAAAACTAATAAAAATAAATAAAAATAAAAAATTGTATATTTCAACAGAGTTGAGTGCAAAAAAATAAAAGTGAGTGAGAAATGATAGGCAAGTTTCCTGCTTTTCCTCTTTATAAACTATAGATGGAGATGATAAGGAATTCACAGTGCAATCAACACTTTGCTATGAATTTTTTCTTTTCATACTTTTAAACAGTGACTTACCTTTTCTTAAAAAAAAAAATCAATTGGAAATTAAATATCATCTGCCCTTCACATATCTTTAAAAATTCTACAATCCATCAGAAGTACTTACTTTGTCAAGCCAAATTTACAAAAAATCATATACTATTCACCTTAAAATACCTCTTGGATCAGCCTATCAAACACATATATCTCAATAAAATACATAGATTAGAAAACTTAGTGCCATCACCCATCAAATCTACCAAAAGATTATATGGGAAGAAACTACTCATATCTGCGCTGAGGAGGGTGAATATCAGAGAGGTCGATTGAAAGTGGATCAGCTGAATTTTTTACATGTCAATGAATGTCATTGGCATTCTTTGATGAGACATGGACTGCAAGTACCATTGAGGCCTTTGAAGGGGGTGCCTTGAAAGGATTTTTTACATGCCAATGAGTTGACATTCTTTGATGAGACATGGACTGCAAGTACCATTGAGGACATTGAAGGGGGTGCCTTGAAACAATTCTCGACTGCTAGATGCTAGATTCATGGGTGGTCAGTAGCTCAAAGTGTTTGGCAGACGTAAGGTTGGTAAGACAAAGTGTCTGGCAGATGTAAGGTTGTTAAGGCACTGGGTACCATTTTTACTTTTTGGGGACAAGGTAGATCCTCTTTTTAGGACAAAATACTTTTTATCATTTGAAATTCCTTTTGCGGGATAATTGAGTGGATTTTAAATTAATGTAGTTGGATAATTGAACGAACTAGCATCTCAACTAACATGCATCCACTTCAATTTTGAATTTATGTATACATTTTAACTTCGAACTTATGGACCATTGAGTAATATGATCTTCCATGCTAATCTTGTGAAGTGATGTTTCAGAAATTAAATTTGATAGTTTGGAGAAAAAGCTTTAGATTTCTATTATCATCTTTCCATGCTAATAATAAGATTAAAGTGTTGTATGATTCATCTCAACTTCATTGTTTTTCCCTTTGAAAGCTATTTTATGTAATAAAACTACGGATTGAGAATAAATCTACTAGTGCATGCTATAAATTGCAAACAATAGTAAAACTATGATTCCAATGCAAATCATAATTGGTTTAGGATTTTGGGTACCCTAGATGATTGTTTCACTTGTTGTTTTACCATGCTCAAGGATTTTGCTAGGTTTCCCACTCAACAGATAAGGACTGATAAGGTTTTATTTTGCAAAATTCTTAAGGAAGGCTGACTTAAAAGATGCATTTTGTTTGCTAAATAGAGAACAGGACTTGCATTATTTTATGTTGCGGTGCACTTTACTCTGATCACAAACACCATCAATTAAAACCTATATTCAAGATTTTGGCTTAAATGTAAGTTTATTTTTAAGGAAATTAACATTATGAAAATTTTAAATTTATAATGAAAGAGGTGAACGTGCATCTCTGGATCTTACAACCATATCTACCCACCCAAGACCATAGAGAACCTTGTTTCTCTAGAAAATCATGGACAACCATAGCCTCTTTTACTGAAATAATCAATTAAAAGTTTAAATTACTTGATATTTCTCGTAAAGAGGAATAGTAAATTGATTTACATGCTAGTGTTTTTTATATAGAAAAAGAACTAAAACTTGCTCTCTTCCATATCTACTGTTATAAATAGAAAATTTCAATGACATAGGGAAGTTAAGTTCATCTTTCTATATCAAGAAAAAAACTCAATGATATGGGGACGCTAAATAGTAGTTTCAATATCCACTGCTAAAATAAAAAATCTCAAAGACTTAATACCAGAGTTCCTAGAGTGGAGAACATTGGAAATATTTTCTAATAGAGCTTTGAATTTTGGATATTTCAACTTTAAATAAAAAAGTCTTATGTGTTGTTATGTATATATTATGTATCTTTTCCTCCTCTTGGGCTTCGAGATCAGACAGATTATTTTGTCGGATGTCTAAGGGTTCCTGCGTTCACTCTTTTGAATATATTCGAGCTCTACTTACATCTGCAGGAGCCCCCTTCTAAGGAGATGTGTTTTCCTATCAAGCATGATGTATATGAGGATCTCCCAACAGGCAAGGAGATTTTCTTCTATTCTTCCTCTGATACAGATTGTAGGGCAGTTATGTATGAGGTGGTAGGACCCCTCCTTATGCCTTATAGCAAAAGATATGGTAGAGAGTCTTTCATTGGGTTGTGGGATGATTGCATTAATAGTATCATTAATAAGTTCTGTGCAATGGAGATTGAGGTGATTCGAAAATCAGGGTACCAAGATTTGGGATCTCAAGAACAATAGCCAAACGTATGTGGGTTCGTGAAGAACTTGTGTTTATGGAGAGGTGCGGAGACTAATGCAGTGAGGGAGGGTGATAATCCTACAGCCAAGATTGTGGAAAAGCTCTCGTGGACTTATGGAGATTTGCCCTACGTTTTAGGGTATTATGCTATTTGTGACAGTATTACGTTCTATGCCTTGAGCAAATCACATGAGAGGGTCATAAGGACTGATCTTGTGTCAATGAATCTTTCAACTCCTACTCAGAGGTTGAAAGCTCTAGTCCCTTGTTGGCATGTATCCAGGATTTTTCCATTTCTTGCAGACTCTTGTCGTGGGCATAAATCTAACTGTATTTACAGTGACTATCAAATATTGGATAGAGGAAGTGGGAAGATTATTGAGATAATGCCAACTCATGTTAAAAAAATATTTCCTAACAGAAAGAAATGGGCCATTGTCAAGGAAATCTATGATTTTCTAGAAAACAGAATTCCCAATGTTGAATACATCCATAAATATGTAGAAAAATGGTTAGCATTGGTGTTCAAGCTGAGGAATTGTGTAACCAAACCTTTGATTGTGGAACAACTTGTGGAAGCTCTGAAATTAGTGACCAAGGCACTAGTGTCTTTGCACACCCTTTCGTTTATACATAGTGATATTAGGTGGGATAACGCGATGAAGAACATTGAATCAGATGAGTGGTTTATAATAGACTTTGAGGATGCCATTGGTGCACCTCAGATTTACCCTCATAATCTTAGTGGCTTGAACCATGCTCCTGAGATGTCTAGGGTGTTCATGGGGTTAAAGTTGATGTGTGGAGTATTGGACGCTTTATCAGGAAAAGTGGTCTGAATGTGTCTGAGCTGTTGAGGAATTTACAGAATAGATGCTTTGAACAAGACCCAGATCAAAGGCCTTCTGGTGCAGATTGCTATCATCACCTTCTTCAGTTGTAGTCTTCCCTGCCTAATTACTAAGATTAGACATTGCCAACCATGGTCGATTCCTAGTCCTATGTATCCCATTATTACTATTCATAGGATCCAGAATCACATGATTATTGAATTTTGCATTATTAGAAAATTTGATATATCTAACGAAGAACTTGTTTCAAATTGTACACAAGGAAGACACCCCTTCCTAGAATGCCATTAGTTCACAATGGTGATCTCATGTAAACAGGCTGCATTGTTCATAACATTAAGCTGCATATCATAGCCTTAACACTCAATTCTAATGGAAATAAGCATATTTCCATATTATTCCCTGATAGGGGGATTTTTTTAAATGGGTGTTCTGATTTGTAGCTTTGATATAATTCGATTTTTAATTCGATGAACTGCATGATTATTCTGTTAAAATAGAAACGATGTGTTTCATAGTTTGGTGTATGCCACACTAGAGAAATTGAAACAACAACTCTCTCCCTTTTTTTCATTCAAATAAATTATATATAAAGAAAGCTTTATTTTTTTATGGTTTATGGTGAAGGGCAGATGATATTTAATGCTCAGTGTATCAAACACTAATGAATTCCTATAGTGAAAGGCAAAGCACAAAAAATAATTGAGGACTCAATTATCCATAATACCCAAGTGCAATTTACCCATGTAGAAGGCCCCACACAATTGGAAATCATATAATAACTAAAAGAATAATAACCTGAATGACCTGAATACAAACATCCCATGTAAGACTAGTGATAGAACAACCCAGAGTGCACCAGGACATTTTTAATTCATTTGGAGATCAATTTCTGTAGTCTTATGAAAGAAAAAACCTTTTTCAATTGAAACCCATTTATAACATTCAACACAACTGGAGACGAATAGCCAAAAGAGAGCAGCTCAATGCACCCTATGAAAATTTCACTTTGTTTTCCATTTTTCTACATTATATCATATAGACATGTTATGCTCAATTGAAAAAATGATTCATCACCACCACCACAGTAAAATCTCACTAGTTCAATCCACTCGAAACTTATTTCATCAACTACATAGGTTTACACACACATGCATCTTGTGATAGAAGAGGAAAAGGATCTGCTAGGTACTGGAAACTTTAGATTCAATCTCAGAGAGCAAAACTAGATGGAAAAAATAAATCCAAAGCTGCAATGTCACTATATAAGTGGAGAAAGGGAAAACAAAAGTGATACAATGAATTTGGTTCTTCCTCAATGCGAATGAAACTATGAAATTACAAATATGACTGAAACTATGAAATTACAAATATGTAATGTAGGAATATTGTGCTTGTCATCCGGAATCCAACTTAAACTCTATCCACTAATTCCTCCAAGAAATCTTTCCAGCAACTAATAAAAAAATGAATGCAAGAATAAGCCAGCTGTCAACAACCATATAGGTAAGGAAGGTCTACCCTTCCCTAAGGGTACGTGCCGAATAGAATTGCGAGCTTTTGCCATTAAGTCCAACAACCTTGTTAGATCCTTTGGGGGCAGTGACTAGGCCGAGAGTACCCCAGGTGACCAGGCCACTATGACCTTACCATAAAGGTGCAGACTGCAATTGAGACCAAAAGGGATTTAGGAGTGCAGCATACTGCATTGATAGAGCCTCAGGGCACCAAGTCATTATGAACCTAATTGTAAACAGGCATATTATTTGGGGATGAGTTGGTAAAGCTCGGGATTCGACAAATGTAATATTTTGTGCGATTGCAACTGATCAAGAATTGTAGAACAAAATATTACATTTGTTGAAGCCCTAGCTTTACCAACTCACAGCCAAACAATAAATGGATATGGCAAAAAAACTGAAATAACTAACTTGAGGATGTTCTAGTTTCAATTTTTCCTGGAAACAATTTCTTTGGCACTATTGGAAAAACAACATATGTAAACCAATCAGAATGTCCATATCTAAAAGACTAAAATAATATGAAGATGAAGTGTGGTTTTACTGAAAAAACCGCTCTTTTGCTCAAATCCACTCTTAAGGGTTGTAACAAATCATTCTCAATCAACCCACAGACAAGCAAAAATTCAATAAATCCACAGATGAACCAATAAATCAAAAAATAATACACACCTATAGAGGTCCAGCAGCTACAAGACCAAAAGAGTTATTCTAAAACTTCAAGCTGTAAAATATTTGACCATCACGCCATATAAGTTGCCCATTGATTTGAAGGCCTTGACATACTGATGATGCAAGTAAAATAGGCAATGGAGGCCTGCACAAAGCATTAACCAAATATCACAAGTTTCTTTAATCAGGTTGATGCTTATCATAGTAAATACAATTCACATCTAACAACAATAAAGCCAATTTTTTCCATTTGTTCTTTACAAAATGAAATGGAATTGACTATCTAATACCCACCCAAAGCCTAATTCTCATTAATCTCTAGGGACAAGTGCATTTCCTAAACGTATCAAATAACCAAGAAGATCTAGGATAGGAGGTGGAGTTGTTGCTGTGGGTATTGGTTTTGATTGAACATTGGGACCTTTGGCAGGTGAAACATTGATTTCTATCTCAGTGACTGATAATTCTTCATATGGAAGGTAACAATTTACTTGCAAGTTTGGAGGTAACAAGGTACATTGGGAGGTAACAAGGTACAAGGTACATATGGAAAGACATATGGGAGGTAACTTGTACAAGCATAAAAAGTTCTTAGAAGAATATATGTGTGCTCTGGCTTCTCAGCAACATCAAGAAAAGACTTAATTTCAAAAATAAATTCTTTAATGATCTCTGTATATATTAATTACCACTTCAGATAGAAGTGTTGAGCGTGACAACTACCAAAAAAACATATTATTATTGGACATATTGGAAGAAAAATCCTTTAACTAAGCATAAAATATATTACTTATACTAGAAAAAACCTATACAAATGCAAACATCTCAAATAGTGACAGATGAAACTAAGCCTTTTCATTGAAATAACTTACCACTTCTCTGGTATCCATTTTAGAATCCAAACTAAACCCAAAACTTAAAATACTAGCCATTCTTGAACTTCTTTCCTTCTCATCCTCCAGCTCAAAGTGATTAGCCCCATGCTTGTGATCATAGGGCATAATAGAAATGGCAGCCAACAATCCAGATGATGCCATCAGCTGCAAATTCTTCTATGCTAAGTATTTATTATAGCTTTTCGGGATGATATACAGCTTGTACCATGCATAAGCATGATACAAATGACTTTCTAATATCTAAAATATCTCTCTTAACTTTGAATAACATATTGTCGTCATTTGAGGTTTAGGAACCTTCTTGATCATACACAGGGTCATGAATATCTTCTATGGAGTGAAAAGATTCCTACATATCATATGCCATCCGTCATAAGAAATAGTACTAGGCAAAAATATATTAAAAATAAAAATAATTTAGCTCATAGATTCTACAGTAGGTTCATGAAATTTCATTCAACCCAAAGCTTCCTCTGCAATAGGGTATTCTCCAATAATTAATTCCTACAATATCAAACTATATCAACCTTCCCATTTAGACAAATATAATCCTATATCTAATTCAATGGATAACATTTTAGATTTCTAGCCCCCATTCAATAATGATACCTTCTTAAAGGTGTGCCAAAGATCTACTGAACATGACATTATAGCTAAAAAAGCCATATAGCATCGAGAGCACTCTTTAGAGTAATAAAGGGGTCCACCCATAGGTAGAACCTTCGCCAGTCATATCTACGTGGCTATATATGATGTCACATAGATACGTGGACCACTTGGATTTGCCATCTCATTTACATGATGGGAAATATGGGTAAACACCCAACCAAAGATAAATAGTTTCTAGAATATGATTTTGCTACACATTTCCCTCATCCCATTTCACAATGGCAGCCAACAATCCAGATGATGCCATCAGCTGCAAATCCTTTTATGCTAAGTATTTATTCTAGCTTTTCTAGAGGATATAGAGATTTTACCATGCATAAGCATGATACAAATGACCTTATAATATCCAAAATATCTTTGCTAACTTTAAATAGCATATTTTCTTCATTTGAGGTTTAGGAATCTTCTTGACCATACACAAGGCCATGAATATCTTCTATAGAGTGAAAAGCTTCCTACATATCATATGCCATCTGTCATAAAAAATAGTATAAGGAAAAAATATATTAAAAACAAAAAATTTGGCTCACAAATTCTATAGTAGGTTCATGAAAGTTCATTCAACCCAAAGCTTCCTCTGCAATAGGGTATTCTCCAATAATTAATTCCTGCAAGCTCAAACTATATTAACCTTCCCATCTAGACAAATATAATCCTATATCTAATTCAATGGATAACATTTTAGATTTCTATCCCCCATTCGATAATTATACCTTCTTAAAGGTGTGCCAAAAATCTACTCAACATGACATTATAACTATTTACATCATGGGCAATGACCTCAGCATGACGTACTGCTCACGTCACCCGCTGAAAGGAAAGCACACAAGTGCGAAATCGATGCTTCGGAGGCCCGGAATCAAATTCTGAGGCAGTTTTTGATGCGCGATTAGCACTTACGGGAAATAGACAAAAATGGGGAATA
Source organism: Pinus taeda (assembly GCA_000404065.3). NCBI lineage: Eukaryota > Viridiplantae > Streptophyta > Pinopsida > Pinales > Pinaceae > Pinus > Pinus taeda. The sequence continues at coordinate 266,647 of APFE031485618.1, forward strand.
TTTATTTTCAGCAGTTATTTTTGCCTCAAAAGGGCAGAAAAGGGGTGATTTAATAGTTTTTAGCATATCAGAGAAAAGAAGAAGCCCAGATTCAATTAAAGAGTATCAATGAAGCGGCAAAGAGTATCAGATCGACCATAAGAAAGCGATGAAACCATTTAAGGCTCTTAGACCACAGTTAATTCACAGTAAAGCCACTCAAGAGCAGTGGAACAGAGACCAATGCGCAATCATGATGAATGGACAACGCATAATAGCAAAAGATAGATAGCCTCATTTTTGAAACAGCTGCCCCCAGTGGAACATTAGATAGATATTTTCATTACTTATAAGACAAGTTAGGTTAACTGCATTTATTTCCTAAAAAGATCTTCTAGCAGATCTTTGTTGTAGATATTTTGCCTATAAATATAGCCCTGAACAATGTAATAAGGGTTGGTGGGTTGTTTGGTTGATCTCTCATTTTGAGAGCTGCACTGTAAATATTAGGAACTTCTGTAATCAAAGATTGTTGGAATTCTTGCATCTGAACTGGATGGTTGTGCTTTAAATGGCTGAAGAAATTGGTATGGAATTCTCGTGCTTGCTCATGGTTCAATAAGTTTTTCCTCCCTTCATTTATCAGTTTATACATAGTTGTACCAAATATATATCATGATCTAAGTTGCAGGAAAAAATAATAGACCAGAATTTGTTTTCATGCCCTTTGTGCTCAATTCCTGTAGCTTTTCCATGTTTTCCTTTGAAATTAGTGATGAATATGCATTCTTAATTGCGCATGTTCATTATATGAATGATGTTTGGGAACTCTTCATTGCCCCATACAGCGTTCATTCACTTTCCCTTTTTGGCTTGATGAGAGATCCTTAATTGCCTCTCATTCCCTGAACTCCATTTCATCCTTGTTCCAGCAAAAGCCATTGTGCCATGTGTATCTATCCCACTCCATATTCCCTTCTTCTGCCAAAGAAGACACACCCTTCAGTTCACAGTCATGACTCCATGCCCAATGGTTTGAACTTCTTACACTTTGCATGCCAACTCTGCTAGAATAGATCAACCATCCCATGAATCAAATCAAAACCCATGTGCATCATATCTAGCCTAAAATCATCCCTTAAACAAACTTAAATCCTAAAGAGAGAGCCCTCTCTGACTGCTAGTAGGCTAGGACCTGCAGTCCAAAGATTGGTCTGTGGTTACCTCGGCCGTATTCCCTTGGGAGCCAAAGGGAACAACTTGAGTGATAACAGGCAATATGGATAAACTCCCAACCAAAGATAAATGTGTTGTGCATTTTTCCTAGAAGAATTTATTAACATACCCTTTGTAGTTGAGAGAAGATCCTTTGGATAGTGGGATACAATCTTTAGCTCTTGTGAGGGCATCCAAAAATCGCCATTGGACAATTAACTGCTAGCATCTTTACAACAATTTTTGCTCACTGACTTGATATTTGTCTCAGGGGAGTTTTCCTTGAGGGTCTTTTACGCAACACTTTGCCTTAAGGTAAAAGTGTGTATACATTGTTGTATGTAATCTTGATCTTCCGTATTATCAATACAAGAAGATACAGATCCACCAGTTGAATATGCAATAAATGCAAAATCAGACAGCTTAAACTATTCACATTTTGTCTTTTCATCGAAGTTGGCTGATGTTGCATGTTCTTCATTAGAATTTGTCCATATTTGTCCATACTATTGTATTCTCTTTTTCTACAATACAACCTTCATCCACATTTCCCCTTGAATCAGATTTCTCCTCATTCATTTCTTCAATCTTATCCTCATTATACATTATACTGGACAATCATCATTCTAGTACAGAACAACCTCTGGATATTATTGGTGAATAATTATAGTTCATGGGTTCTCATGTAATGATTCCCAATACCAATGGAATAACATATAATTTGAATCACTCAAATAGTGAATCTCAATTTAACAACATTATAATATAATTACTTTCTACCATAAATACACATGAAGAATGCTCTGCCTTGTAGATTTCAGCACCCATGTATTTTATGGATTTATGGGAATGAAGGGAAATTGGAAAGCTAATGATCTCCTATAGTTATGTATGGCCTTGTCTAGTACCTATGGCCTCTTAGACAACCAAGATCGAGCTCAAACTCACCCCAGCAAATTAAAATCATCTCAGGGGAGAGGGAAATGACTCCAGTAAGTAGAAATCCACCCAAGAACGCTTAAGAACACTCTAGGTAAGGAGAGGGAAATTCTTAATAGTCATATAGAAACCAAATTAGCAACTCCGAGAGGAAATGCAACAGCTCCAGAACCGTGGTAGTTGATCTCTAACTCAGCAAGAAAGTGGATTATGAGTAACTCAGAGCTAATGCATTTCATAGAGCATCAATCAATAAAGAGTATCTGAATGATTCTAATAGAAATTCAATGGAGAATTATTTATTTTAGCCATGAGAAGAAAGACAGGGAGCCCATATACTATAACTAAGGACTAAGAATGATGATAACTCATACACCATAATTTTATTATATCTTAGCAACATATATTATATGAGAGCCTAGCACATTGCCTTCATTGTCAAAAGAGAGATGTCCATGTGCAAATTAACCCTCACTCCATGTGAGACTATTGCAACATAACTGCTATGGGAAAATGAAGGAATTGGTCATGGCAGTTAAACACTGAATTGAGCTAGTTTTAGTGTTGTCCAATTAGGGCTATTGTACCTTGTTATAGGCAAAGATTGCAGGACATTTCAACATTACAAAGGAAACAATCCAAGCACAACCACTCTTTGTTTATTTAAGTCAAAGCTAATGGAGAATGATATCCAGGCGTTTTAGCCTATATTCGACCTCTTTTGGGTAGCAACGAAGAAAGTGAAAAAGCTCGAAGTCTGTAATCCAACGAGAGAAGAGAAACCAAGGATAAAAAGAATTCTACAACACTTGAAGAAATCGAAGTCTGTGACTAAGCCGAATCTCAATCTAAAGTTATCTATTTGTAGCAGGATCTGAATATCTGTGGTAAAGAGTCAAGGGTTTGTTGTAGTAGCCGAAGATCAGTAATAGAAGGCAAAGAGTCTGTAATTGGAAGCCAAAGTATTATGATAAGAGACTAAACCTGCAATCAGGATAAAAATTTGGAAGTTGCTTCTAACTTTGATTGGGCACGTATTCAACTATTGACCTTCACTTAAAGAGAAGGGTCGACTTGGAGGGAGTCTTTGGTCTTGTGTTGGATATCTCATTTTGAATAAATTCAATAACAGGAGGATTTTTGGGTTTTCCCAATTGAGGGGTTTTTCCTTGGCTTGAAAAAGCTTGAAGTCTGTAATCCAACAAGAGAAGAAAAACCAAGGATAAAAATAATTCTACAACACTTGAAGAAACCGAAGTCTGTGACTAAGCCGAATCTCAATCTAAAACTATCGATCTGTAGCAGGAGCCGAAGATCTGTGGTAAAGCGTAAAGGGTTTGTTGTAGTACCTGAAGGTTAGTAATAGAAGGCGAAGAGTCTGTAATTGGAAGTCAACATATTATAATAAGAGACTAAACCTGCAATAAGGACAGAAATTTGGAAGCTGCTTCTGAGTTTGACTAGGCAAAGATTCAACTATTGACCTTGACTTCAAGGGGAGGGCTGACTTGGAGGGAGTCTTTGGTCTTGTGTTAGATATCTCATTTTGAATAAATTCAATAAGAGGAGGATTGTTGGGATTTTTCCTGTTGAGAGGTTTTGCCCTGGCTTGAAAGCCTAAACCTCTGTGTCTCGTACTTCTTTGTGTTCTTGGAAGAATAGTTTGTGTAATTACTTGATGAAAAAGAAATATTTTTTTTTGTAAATTAGGCTACTTCTATTATTATACTAAATGTAACAGGACGATTACAATGAGGCTTGCCTCAAAAACACCATGCTGAGATGGATTTAACACAGCTGGACACCTGACCTTGTTAACCAGAAGACCAACATTTGTCCCAGACCCAAAACTGGAGAACCCACAGACTGCAAAAAAACCATACTAATAGACAGACTGTCCCTATCTTGCTTACAGACATCAACATTGACCCAACAGTGTTTCATATGAAAACTAGAACATCATACATAATCGCGCATGGAAGCCGCTTTCGACTCAAAAGAGCTGAGTTCAGCTTCAACTTTGCAAAAAGAACTCCTATGACATAACAGATACCAATACATATCAGATATAACTAGACATAACTGATAACAAGACATAACAGAGACCAGTACCACCACACTTGCGCTCTGGAGATCTTCTCAGGTATCCACAGAAGTGGAGGGCTGCTCTTCCACTACCCTGCGTCCATATTGATCCGATGCGCTAGAGTCCGTGTAGGGTGCATCGTGTTTCACTGGTTCACTTGGTCCTGCCACCACCACCACACCCGAGGCTTCCGCAGGCTGAGCTCTTCGTTCCGCATGCTGACATAGGATTGGAGACAGAGACCTTCGTTCCACAGGCTGACATAGGATTGGAGATAAAGACCTTCGTTCCGCTGGGCGTTCCGTTGGAGCTGCATGCCCACATTTCTCAATGCGCATCGAGACATAGTATGTGGCGTTGTCTAGTAAGAAGGGGAAACTGAACTGGGTAGAGGGATGGGAGCTATGCCCACAAATATCAACACGCGCACGTCCCCTGCTTCGTCCACGGCTGCGTCCTGCGACCCGTGAATCGATTCCATCTGAAGATGAATCCGAGGGGTGCGGGGAATGCCGAGGGATGGATCTGCCTCTAGTGCCGCCCCTAGACCCTCCTCTGTGGCTGGGGGGACGAAGCCATTCGCGCGACATATTACCAAGCAGTTGAAGCAGAAATGGCTTAAAGAAGCTGGATTGGAATTTACACAGGGGAGCTGGAGCAGACGGGACACAGAAAGGCTAGAGCAGTAATGTGACAGAGAGCAATGGCTGCACAAAGAGGGCTCGGGGGACCTGGAGTTGAAGCTTGAAAGATTGGAAAGTGGCAGAGGCTCAGAAATCGGGAGAAATTTAGCCGTGATGGAACGCCCAAAAATGCTCATAAAGATGAAATTGACCAGATGGAACGCCCCAAATCACCCAGACCAGCTTCGAAGAGCGCTAATATTCCTAACACGGTGGAGCAGACTTATAGAGGATGAGACCAAGGCCGTCAGAGATGGGGGCCGAGGTCTGAACCTCCAAGCACGCTTCCAGACCCCAAAAATCAACAGCAAGACTTCCCAACGAAGAAACCAGAGCAAAACAACATGCAAAGCTTGAGTGAGAAGGTAAATTACCAGCGCCTGCTCACAGTAATTATACTGCGCGTCACCTCCTTTCTCCATGTGCGAATCCATGTGGATGACCTGCAACCCGAAGGTCGATGGAAGAGCAAGCGAGCGAGAGCAGCTGCTGTGGACGGCGGAATGGACTGGTGAATTATGACAACCTTGCAAATGAACCTTGGCTATATGCCTCGCCCGCGGTGGAATGAATGCGGGCTTTAACTGCTGAGGACAATTGGCAGGGCTGGGCTGCCACTTGCCCAGTCGGAGTCCCGCCACTGTCCTTTCCCGCTTAACTAACATCTGCAGCCGGGAAAAGAGAAATATTAAATAACAAAGAAAAGAAGATTAATTATCACAAGTAATAACAAGTAAGAAAATCTACCTTACCTTTGATTTTATAACATAGGGTGTCGTCTGTTTTGCTAGGGTTCTAAAATTGCCTTGTAGAGAAATTTTTGTATCTATTGCCGAAAGAAGCAATAGAAATTTTAATAAAGAATGTGCCCTTCTTTGATTTATAATGTATTAACCTGAAAGGTGAAACTGCTTCCTAACAAGGATAATATGCACACTTCTGAAATGGACAGATTATGAATTATTTTATCAGGAAGTTTAGTATACTTGGTTCAACATGCATGCATGATGTTTGAACTTTTATGAACACTTCATAGTAATAGCTCAAATCACTTTAATCATATTCCAGAAAGAGTCCCTCATTTTAAAATTCTATATATATATATATATATATATATATATATATATATATAATATATATATATATAGCAACACATTCGATAGTGCAAGAAGTGCTTGCCTCACCTAAAAAATATTGACTCTAAAAATCATTTTAGATTGCATTTCTAACTCAAATCTTTAGGAGGATGAGCTTGAAATGGCGTCCAAGCATGACAAACTAAAAAATTCATCGAAAAAGTTTAGATGAAGTAAAATGGGGTTGAAAACTAGGTAAAGATGGGATAACATTAACAAATTGTCGGTCACTGCAGTTCACTTGCTCTTTGATCTGCCTTGATATCAGGACCAGGCAAACAGTGCTTGCAAAAGAAGGAACTGTAACTTTGGAAGATAGTGAATATGTATACAGTTCATGAAAACTTATATATACATAAGGGAATTCTATGTCCAGAGGCTTGGGTGAAAAGCTGCAAAATCCTTTGACACTGACAAGATCGATGTATTTCTTCTCAGAAATATACATCCAAAATCTTAGAGTAGAGCTTGTCATGATGATTTCATGATTTACCAAGGCATAAAAAATGTATAGAATGTGAACTCTGTGTCACTTGAAAACTGAGGCATGCCACCTCATTCAATAAAATTTACTATTAACAAAACAAGAAACCTATGCCATGCTTTAAGTATTCAATTATAGTTTGTAGATAATCAGTTTCAACAGAACACACTTCTGAAATGGACAGATTAGGAATCATTTTATCAGGAAGTTCCGTATACTTGGCTCAACATGCCTGCATGATGTTTGAACTTTTATGAACACTTGACAGTAATAGTTCAAAGCACTTTAATCATATTCCAAAAAGAGTCCTCATTTTAAATTATCTTATATATATATATATAATATATATATATATTATATATATAATATATATTATAATAGCAACACATTCGATAGTGCAAGAAGTGCTTGCCTCACCTAAAAAATATTGACTCTGAAAATCATTTTAGATTGCATTTCTAACTAAAATCTTTAGGAGGATGAGCTTCAAATGACGTCCAAGCATCACAAACTAAACAATTCATCATAAAAGTTTAGATGAAGTAAAATGGGGTTGAAAACTAGGTAAATATGGGATAACATTAACAAATTTTCGGTCACTGTAGTTCACTTGCTCTTTGATCTGCCTTGATATCAGGACTAGGCAAACAGTGCTTGCAAAAGAAGGAACTGTAACTTTGGAAGATAGTGAATATGTATACAGTTCATTAAAAATTATATATACATAAGGGAATTCTATGTCCAGAGGCTTGGGTGAAAAGCTGCAAAATCCTTTGACACTGACAAGATCCATGTATTTCTTCTCAGAAATATACATCCAAAATATCAGAGTAGAGCTTTTCATGATGATTTCATGATTTACCAAGGCGTAAAAAATGTATATAATGTGAACGCTATGTCACTTGAAAAGTGAGGCATGCCACCTCATTCAATAAAATTTACTAGTAACAAAACAAGAAACCTATGCCATGTTTTAAGTATTCAATTGTAGTTTGTAGATAATCAGTGTCAACAGCTTCTCCAACTGGCTGTTAATTGGATAGATCAGAAATAGTAGGGACATCTAAAAATTAAATATCTAAGTCAAAAACTATAATAGATATGTTTGTGAGGAGCACCTTTCAGAACTGATTTTAGTCGGTCTTGGAGACTGTGAATTAGATGAACACTTAAGCAACTAAGATTTTTTCCTAATTGCTTTCAATCAACATAATGTCAATCTAATCATATGTGAAAGAAAATACATCATCTTGCAATAGTGTCTAGTAAGTAAATCATGCCAACATGGTGCAAACAGAGTGCTGGCTTCAAAAACACAATGGAGTCTTGAGAAGAGTAAAGCATAGATAAGAATGAAAAGTTCTACAAAGAAGCGAAGATATTTAGAATTGATAGAGGATGTTGAAGGTTGGTAGATACAATTCATGAATTATTGATGGCCAACTTGCTACTGTATAAAAATGATGCCATCATATTGAATGAAAGCATGCCGCCTACTTTACTGTCATGTAGAGTGAGGTTACTATGAAACCTACCTAATATACAGTGAAAAATAAAAATTAAGAAAGCTATTACAATACAGTTTATGAAAAGAAAAGGCAGCTTATATATGGAACAAAGTTATTTCTAAAACAAACCGATGAGAAATAAAACTGCATAAAAAAATAGCCTTCTATTCATATACCTCTAAGAGTAGGAAAAGCCCCAGCACAAAGCTGATAAAATATATGATAAGATTGTTTGCCTTGAAACCGTTGCACTACTCTTCACTGTATAATGCAAATAGGTAGTTTATCACATTGTAGCTTCTAGAACATACAATATCAAATCAAATAAATTTGACCAAACTGAAATAATATGATCATGTGCTCCTCACCTTCTTGAGCAAACCTGTAGAGCAAAAAAAAGGATTATTTTAAATCACAGTTCACACATTAGGGTATAATCCCACTAAATGGCCTCTCTTCATTATCCCAGTATCTGACACAATCCTATTAAATAGTGCAAAAAGGAATGGTGAAGTCAGTTACAGAGATGTAAAATAGTCAAAAATAAAAAAAGAAGCTTAAAGGTTTCTCACATGTTTGAATATGTGCACCACAAATTTTGCCAGTACGGTCAAAATGCATGTCAATCAACTTTCCCTGCATATAATTTCACACAATATCCTTAAAATTTTGCAATTCCTTATCTAGGATTTACATGTCTAGAAACACAATGACTTCGCTACAAACATTTTTGCCTATCCCGAATCACAAGTATTCATTCAGACATTATTGCAATGGAAAACTCACAAGTATCGCAATTTTATCTCCCGTGTACTGAAATTATTTAAATATGAGAATTAAAAAGATTACAACTTACAATTCTACTAGATTTGTCATTTCTTAGCCTCTTTGCATTACAAAATGACTCCATAATAAGATTTGTCTGCAATATTTTATCACCTACTCCAGTCACCTCCTTGTGCTGCCAAGTATTGCATTGCAATTTTTGTAGTTTCTGTTTTTCCTGCACCACTTTCACCACCCAAAATACAATTTTGAATCAATGAAAAAACATCTTTATCCTCTACCACAACCTTATAAAACATCAAACAGAAAAATTAAAATCCCATCATACAGATGAAAAAGGAAGTAATCAAACTACCATGAAAAATATTTCAATCTACTTCACAGGATTACTTATCTGGAAACTCCTGGAAAATGTTGTTAGAGGTAATAGATCAATAGATTTCATTTATGTCTAGTTTGGACAAAAGTGACCAGTGAGACTTAGAGATACAACCCACTCAAACATTTCTAAAAGCACAGTAAACCACAGCCCCCTATCATTTTAATTCTAGTATAAGCTAAGATAATTGTATTGATGTCTGACAACTGACAACAAAAGTAGGTTAATGGGACTGAAGAGTACAAAACAATATGAAAAGAATGTGGGAGTGGCAGCACAACACCTAGAAGATGCTAAAAATAATACAAGGAAAGAAACATATATATATATATATATATACAATATATAGATATATATATATATATATATATATATATATATATATATATATAACTTGCTTAGAACTGTGAGAAAAGTACAACGATATAAAACACTAAGTGAGTTTGTCGAAAGGTGGACAACACAACAGAAGAACCTGTAAAGAGAGAAAGAGAAAGAGAGAGAGAGAGAGAGAGAGAGAGAGTAAGGGAGATAAGAGAATGGGGCTACTGATCTCAAGGTCTCCTAAGTCTAATAGCCAAGGGCGACTTGTGAAAACGGGGCACTGGTTCCCTGTCAGAGTCTTATACAACCATTGAGGAGCCTCGCTGCCTACTTCTAACACCCGAGGTTGAAAGAAGTGTTGATTTTTCTAGTATCATATAAGACTAGAGAAATTTTTGAACAGATAATTTCTTCCAATGATACAATTTGACAATCACTAAGCTCCATAGAATAGTAAAAATCAAAGTAAGACAATGAATAAGAGACACCAAAAATTACCCTGGGAAAACCCCACTCCAAGGGGAAAAACCCAGCAACCTTTCCTTATGAAAGAATGTCCAATTCAATCCAATTTGTACATCAAATATAGCATATCTTCGCTAAGATTATATAGACAAATACCGACCAGCAAGATAACCTCCCACAATTGTCAAGCCAGCCCTCCAATATCCAATACAAAGATCCCTTCAATTCTATCTGCCATAGGTCTCCAAGAGGGTCAAACTTTAGCCTTTTCCTCAGCCTCAAAGCTTCCACTATTCACAGAGATAAGCTCTGCATGTTTCATAGAGATAGTGTGCCTCAGATCCACACTATTCCCTAGAGAGTATGCGCAGAAAAGGCGAGCTATCTGCCTCAGGTCATCGAGCTATCTTGCCTCAGGTCAGCGAGCTACAGCAAGCTATCTTGCCTCATATAAGAGATCAGAATTTCCTTGGAGGAGAGGAATATGCTAAATATATAGTAATTTGTCCATGCTAGGAGACTAAACAGTTCCAACAATAGAGGCTAGAGCAACAGGTGCAACCAACTGAGCTGTTTGATAAGGCACTGTACCATAGGGCATCTCAGGTGGACCACTGACAACCCCCATAACTAGCTATTGTTGGGCTGGGGCTTGCTGCTCCATTTTCTCATGTGAAATATCCACAAAGCCCTTGTTCACTACAACTTTCTCTTCTCAATTCCTACTCCTATTTCTTTTAAATCCAAAAAAACCCCACAACCCACATTAACAATCTAGGAGAAACATGCATTATGTTGGATACCTATACCAATAGGTTTCATATTTCATGATTGGCAAATTCAAAATGCCAAATATGCTCTACTTTGCTGACTCAAAGATCCCATATTTCCAAGGAAAAGCAAGGTGTGTACATGCCTTCATGCCTACTATAGTGTTGATGGAGGGTCCAACAGTCTAATCTGGATCATGCCATGTTTCAATTTTTTGTTATAGAATAGAGAAAGAAATCTGTCCAAACTGTTTAATCTTCGCAGATCAGTAGTTAGGCAGAGAAACTAAGGTTCCCAACTGCTTAATCTGGGGCCTTGGAAGAAATAAGGGTAGTACTAGATAGAAAATCAAAGGAAAAAGCCAATGGAAAAGAAAAGGCACATAAAAGGGTCTGCAAGTCCAAGTGCACCCTCCAAGAAGAAACAAAAAATGCTAGGCAAAATAGTTGGGTAGGTAGATGGGGTTGCAGAAGTGGTGTTCCTTCCAAGCTGCATTTTGCTAATCAAATACAAGGAAAACAACATAATGAAGCATGTCTAACTTCCCTTTTTCCTGATTCATCACTCATTACTAACCTCCCTTCACAAGATGTGTTTATAAGAGAGATTCAAGGTTTTATGTTGGTTCTTATGGCCTTTAGAAGCCACATTTCTTGTGTAAAGTTCTTTTCATTTTGATCTACTCTTTAAACTAAGTTGTTTTCAAGAAAACTTAGTAATATCACTCTTCATTGACCTTCTCCCTCCATATTAACCTCTAACCTTTATTATCTAGCTCCCTATGTTTCCCTTTCCCTACTATTATAACACCATGGTGTATAAATCCTAAGCATTGTATAAATACCCCCTCCTTGGTATTATAGCCATATGGTTCACTACTAGGGAATTGAATTAACACCTGGTTAAGCTCAAGAACCCAAGCCTAACCTCTTATCTCCCCAGAACTCATTGGCCCATTCAATCCTTCACTTTTCCTAAAAACCCTTAAAAAACCTTTTTTTGCACCCTTATACCTGCTCAAAAGCAAAATATATGCTAAGGCCCACTTTCTCCGCCTTATCCTAAGGTCGGGATCCAATTTCCGCTTTTGTCATGAAAACTTCATAAAAAAACCATTTATCCTAAGTTCTAATGCATATGCGACATTACAAAGAAAAACTGCATAAAAACCCAGTTTTCCTAAATTTCGGGTTTTGATTCATATTCATGAAAATACATAGCGGACCGAGGAAAAAACATTAAAATAACCCTGAGGGTCCCGCTGGGCGCGCATATCAAGAAAATTATTATTTAAATTCTCGCCCGATGACCATATCCTTCGCGCAGATTGCTGACCCGATAACCGTCCGATCGAGCTCCTTTAATCCGACGGTCGACGTGAATTTCGGAGCGGCCCCGACGTCCGACAGATATCGTCTGATATCTGTCAGACGCTAATGTCATGCGGGGTCCACGCGTCGCTTCCAGAATCCATCAGAGCCCCGTCTGACAGATTCCCCGCCGTATAAGAGGTAGCCCAATATCGCGCCACCTGTCCTGCCAACGTCAGCGCTGCCTAGCTGCCTGCGTCGTCACCACGACCGCGCGAACCACCCACCACTGGTCCACCTGTCTACCATCTCACCACCCCCGTGGACCACTCATAGGCCCGTCACCTGATGACGTCATGCTGACGTCATCCAACCCTGACCCACCTGCTGACGTCATGCTGACGTCATTTAAAAAGGGCGCCAATGACCCGAAAAAGCCATATTTTTCCAAATTTTGCACGTTTTTTGCACTTTTTGCAAAAAACATTGCTGCGCTCTCTGCATGTGTTTTACGACCAAAACTTCACCAACCTGCTCGAAACAACCAGGAGATCTTCAGTGCGCCTACCCACCTGCTTTTCCGACCCAGGCCATCGATTTACCAGGGATTTGTCCATGCAAACTTCTCTAAAACCTGGGTTTTCTCTGTAATAACAAAAAATCAGTTTAAGCATAGAAAACACGTAATTCACCAGAAAATTACCTGCACCCAGCTCCCTCCTGAAAAGTTAATGGTCGAAATTCATGAGCCGAGCCATTTAGACTGAACTTTCACTGAAAACCCGCATTCTTCGTTCACGCAGTCATGAACTAAAACCCAGAACCTGCACTCAATTACTGAGAAAGGTCTGTTAAAGACTAATATTTGCCTTCTCAAGGGACTAATATAGTATTTCAATTGCTGCAGACTTGCCCTGTTACCCTGCATTTTTCAATTTTACCTCTTTACTCAGGCAGTGCTCTTTACTATTGCCCAGTCTAAGAAACAACAATTTATTTACAAAACAGAAATCCAAGTGACCATGGAGACTCCAGTTGCACCAGTTTCCCTCAATGTTGCTCCCTTAAATGCCCCTCAGAGAGAGCTGGAGTGGCAGGATTTGGCAGACCTAGACTACCAAATCTCAGAGGACTCCTCATGAAAATGCAAGTTCCACCTTCACCTGCTGAATGAGCTTAAGGCCAAACATAAGGATGGGATAGACATACTAGGCATTTGGGATTCCTTCCTCCCAATATTCAGGCTCCCTCAGGTCAACCAATTCCCTGACCTGATTCATCTATGTGCTGTCTATTATGACCCTATGCAAAGAGCTGTGCTTGACCCTTCAGGCTCAGTGGTATTCTACATGACCCCTGAGGCCATTAGAGAGATGCTGCAGTTCAAGACCCAGAAGAAATTGGTCCCCTTATCTCTAATGGATTTGATCAACCAAGGAGCTAAGATACTAACAGATGCACAGATCCTAAAGCTCAACCAATTGTTCATTACAAACTCTGACACTGTGCTGCACCCTCCTATTTTTTATGGCTACCTCAATCAACTGGGTGTAGATCTTGCATACATGATCGGTTCCATTTTGGGGTACAAATCACTTGAATTTGTTGATGAAACGGTGCTAGTAATCATGACTATGTTCTCCCCTGGCAAGAGTCCAATCTATTATGACTATGCCACATACATTTCAGATAAGATGCATGAGCAGTTCTTGAACCTGTCCAGAGAGAAGGCGTTCAGATACACCTCCTACATCTACCACCTCATTCTATATTATCAACATGAGAAGTTCTCCTTCGTTGTTAAGAGAACAGATGCAGAAGGCAATCCAAGTTCAGTAGTGTACTGGACCTCAGTGTTTCATAGCAGAACCTACTCTCCATATACCTACTATGAGTTCATAGACCTCTTCATCCACCCAGCCATGTCTTTATTCCTAAGCTCGCCTCCTCCAAGACTGACTGATGAGATGCAGAGGATCCTGCAGTTATCCAAGGTGTACAACATAGGGGATTGGTACTTTTACCAACACTACACTATAATCAGAATATATGGGTGTGAGTTACGCCCATACAGATTGCCTAAGTATGTGCCTATGAGACTATTTGCCCTTGAATATTTCAGGCAATTTGGGAATGCTGATATGGTACACTTTGCAGGCAAGGGCAAGAAGGCACAGCTAAAGGTGAAAAATCAATTGGGCCGCTTTGTCTTGAACAAAAGGGAAGGCTTGAAAGAAGGTGATAGACAACTAGAGTGCCTTGGCCTGAAAACCAGCTTCCTTTGGAAGCCCTATGACCCTAATCATTCCATATCATCCAGAAGGCTAAAATATAAGCTCTCTAACTATGACCATGTGAGTTTTCCCCACATTGAAAAATTTGCCAACCAACCAAAATGGAAAAGGGGCACACTGGAGGAACCAGTCACACAAGAAGAACTGAATGAAAGAGCTAGAAGGCATCTTCTGAAATTGGCTGACTTGGAATCTCCTCCACAGGTATTCGCTCTGCCAAAGCCTCAAGCAGGAGCAGTCGCCTCATCATCTACAACACATCAAGAGGCAGTCCAAACCACAATCCAAGCTCAGAGCAAAGGAAAGGAGAAGGACATGGAAGAGCAACAGGCACAGCAAGGACAGGTGTAGCCACCCCAACAGGCTCAGCAGGGACAGGTGCAGCCAGCCCAACAGGTACAACAGCAAAAGGAGCAACAGGTACACGGGGAACAGACATCAGAGGCCCCAATGGCCACACAGCAGCAGCCAACACAAATGGCACCCCCAAGGCAAGATTCAAGGATTGACTCCTCCGTCCTCCAAACCCCTCAAAGAGAGGATTTGAACAGAAAAAGACACAGAGAGACTCCCCTTACAGCATCACCAACTCAAGGGGAGAAGAGGCAAAGACTGAATCCCTTCTCTGAAGAAGAAATGGCAATAGGGCAGACTTCAGGTACAGGCCTGCCCAGCATGGAGGCCTCAGCCAGCTCCTTCCAACAGGAGCAAGACAGGGCAGAAGTAGGAGAAGTAAGCTCCTTAGGTCAAAGGAGGGAAGGTGAGAAAAGCATTAAGCAGTAGTTTAAGGATATCAAAAGTAGAAATGAACCATTAAAGCTGCAACTATATAATCACCTTTTGAAAATGGCTCCTACGAACCAGCAAAGGCTCATGTTTGCATATGATGCACATGAAGGAAAAATGATCATGAGCCATTTTACACCAACAGTGCAGCGACCACAATCAGCTGCAGATTATATCAGGACCAACCTGGAAGTCCTGTCAAAAGACATCCACCCAATGGATCAAACAGAGCTGCACAAACAAACAGGTGAGATGGTCTATGCCACAATGGCAGACAAAACCCTGGTGAACTATAGGCTGCAAAATAGCCTAAATAACGCCGCTGCACAGCTTGAGCTGGAAAGGGCTTCCTCTCAAGCTAAGGACAATAGGATCAAAGCTCTGGAGGAAATTATAATAGAGCTTGGGCATGATCCTAAAGATGTTAAGGCAGTGCAAGAAATCCTAAAGCTGAGGGATGTTGATATGGCAGCATTGAAAAAGATGTTAAAAATCCCAGCAACTCTTCATCCTCAAACAGAAGAGGTTGCCCAACTCAGGCAAGAGAAGGATGCAGCTGCTATGTTGATGACATTATACAAAGAGCTCATCCACACTCAAGAAAAGCTGCAGGAATTAGAGGCTACCCTACAAGTAGCATGACAACAAAAGGAGGCAGGGCAAACCTCACAACCACCTCCACAAACAATAAATCTTGAGGAAATCCCTCAAACCAATGCCCCTACCAGCCAGCAGGTACAACAGGCAGCAACATCCACCTCAGCACCAACAACAGAGATGGCTGAAAGCCTAGACATGCAAAAGCTGAGGAATGAAATTCAAGTCTTGGAGTCTCAGATTTCTGAGCTAAATCAAGCCAAGGACAGTCTGGAAAAAATAAATGACAAATATGACAAGTCCAAGTAGAATGTGGCTGAAAGAGAGAGGGAGGTAAAGGCCCTCAAGAAAAGGATAACTGAGCTAGAAAAAGATCTCACACTTGACAAGGTCACATCTGAGCTCAAAACGGTCGTGTGGGGCAATATTGGCCAGTCTATCACAGATCAGTGGGAGTATATTGAGGCCATCCATGAGCAAATAACGCTCATTGGAAAAGCACATAGAGAGATACAACGAGCAAGGGCATCTCTAGGCAGTATGCCTGAGACTGCCACTAGAATGATAAATGTGTTAAACTACAGAACAGGCTCCCAGCTCATCAAAATGGGAATTGGAAATAGGACAGAGACCATCTCACTGATAAAAAGGGTCCTGACATTGAGAAACCTGATTCAGACCCTGGAAAGAAGAGTCCAGGATATGCAAGCAGACATCAACAAGTTCCAGAACAGGTTTATGGAATTACAAAATAGGGGTCTGCCTAGCCTATTGGAGCCATCAAGAAAGTTGCTCTCACATGAGAAATATGCTAAGAGAGTGAACACTTTTGCACGAAATCAGATTTCAGAGGTAGCTAGTTCATCAACAGAAACAGGACCAATAACAGGGCAGACCCTTTTCAACAGGGTAGAAAGTCTATTTTTTATTATGAATGAAATCACACATTTGTTTGATGAGCCTCCCCATTTTTACAAATATACAGAGGCCGATGAGACCATGGGGTCAATTTTGAAACATCAATTGCCTACACCGGATGTGTGGGAAAATTTGATACAATTACTGTTAAATCAAAGTCAGTAATTATGTTATTACTTTTTGGAAATATTTAAATTTTCATACACAGGAAGATAAAGGCACATCAGCAGGTATGCAGAAAGAGGCTGAGCCAACTCAACACAAGTATTCGGCCACCACAACAGCACTAGCAGTCACAGGTGACAGGGCCAAGAAGCTACAGGAGGACACAACTGCACAGACACGTCATTCAGCAGTTATAACAAAGCGCTCAACCAACTCCGTGAACCCCAAAGGTCAAAATCTTCTGACAGGAGTTAAGAGCCTTTAAAGCTCATTAAAGATTGTAATAACTTTCTATCTGCAATTTTTGTACGAGTTAATGAAGATATTTTCCCTCTCAGATGACTTAATGCCTGAGATATTTTGTATAAGACTTCTATATATTCCCCCTCGCATTTGTTAGCAGGGGTTGGACATTGGATGTAAGAAATCTTTTTCATATCTATTCTGCTCCTCTTCTACTGTAATTATCAGAGAACTAATACAAAGGATGATGGAATTTCCAAAGCTCTGTGTTATTTGATCTTGTCTGGTGTTTGGCTGAAAGTTGCAGGATTCCCGCGTATCTCATGACTCAATAAGTTTCTCTTGTACCTTCTCATTATATGTTTGTTGATCTTTCATATATGTTTCATGTTTCCATGTTTGAACTATTAAATATCAAGGTAAAAGAATAGTTCAGGACTTAATCACAAATTACCCTGAACTCAATCTAAGCTATTTTAAATGTTTTTTCTTCAGTTATGGTAATGAAAGTGTAATTCTTAATTTCTACCTTTCACACTATATCATCACAGTGATTTATTATTTTAGGAATTCAAGTTTCTCCTGAGGAATACATCCCTTTCTCACATCCCAACTTAGTGAAAAATTCTTAACTGCTTTTCACTGGTTGTTTACACTCCATAATCACAATTTAAAGTTTGTTTCATGAGGTATCTAAAATGGCCCTGTAACTCCAGTTGCATCAAATTCAATATTTCAAATAACCAACAACCACAGACTCCATTGCCCAATGGACTAACTTTACCTGCGGAAACTACACTTCAAAGTTTCAGAAGACATCCTTCCAACCAAACATAAAACAAATAAAACCTTCACTTCATAACTAGCCTAAAATCTCCATAGAACAGAGACAAACCTTAAAGAGAGAGCCCTCTCTGATTACAGCTGGGCTAGAAGCTGTAATCCAAAGATTGGTTAGTGGTTACACCCCGGCCGTATTCCCTTGGGAGTCATAGGGAACAACCTGGGTGTTAACATAAATGGCAACTCCACTGGGGACCTCTTCAGGATTTAGAAAATATTGTATGTCTGCTAAAAATTACACTTAAAGTCTGAATATCAATCAAGAAGCCTTCAAATTTGTCTCTGTACCAACACTTACAGCCTCAAGGAAGAGTTGATTCAGGTATCCTTTATACTCATTTGCAGATACACAGAGCCTTTCAAAATCCTGTCCAGTCCTTGCTATACAATTTTTTCCAAAAAACTTAAAAGGACTAGCTTAGAAGCTGGCTCCCAAGAGGAATCTTCGGTACACTAGGTCTCATCCTGACCCTAACCTCCCTACTGCCTTTGAGAATCCTAATACAATCCCCAAAATCGTCAAGAAGCAGCAAGGGCCAGACAATCTTGCTGACCTAAGTCCAGAGACAGTTCACCCCAACCCCATCTCCACTCCAATCAAGGTTCCTTTTCGTTCCACCCCTAATTCCCCCAGTTCTCCATCCACATCTCAAAACCCTCCTCCCACATCCTCATCCCCCACACATACTCCCTTGACCAACACTCTAAGTTCTGCCATACCTATTACCCCTATGGTACCCATTTTTCCTTTTATCCCAGTTATCCCTGTCAATCCCCAAAACCTTGTGAATATGGCTATGAGATATGCACATCTGCAATTACCTGCCAATCCTGTAGCTCTACCTCAGGATTACCAAGCCAAAATCTCATATTTTGACTCCACTGGCCCTTACTCTGCTATTCAACATGCCAAGAAAATGCAGGATCATTTTGAGAACTATGAGATAGATGATGAGAGTGTAAGGATGAGAATTTTTGTCCAGAGCTTAACAGGTGATGTCCGAACTTGGTTCAGGTCACTTCCTGCAAATACCATCACAACTCCTGACGAGCTTTACCAAGCCTTCACCAACAGATGGGAGAAAAAGAAGGACCCTTTACATATACTTGGTGAATATGACATGATTAAGAGAGGTCCTCAAGAGACAGTTCTGGAGTACTGTGCTAGGTTCAATAATGTATACAATGCAATACCCCAAAACCTAAGACCTCCTCCTGATCTGGCCCTATACAAATTCCCTGATGGATTTGACCCCGACATGGCTTATCAATTAAAAGAAAGAGCCCCTCAAACCCTTGAAGAAGCACAAAAGGTTGCTGTCACAGTTGAGGCCAACCTAATTGCTAAGAGGAACAGGGCTAGATTGGAAAAAAGAGTTGCCTTTAAAGAGGAACCCTCAGCCTTTGACCAGAAATTGGATGCAATAATCTCTGGTATGAAGAGGTTTGGTGACAGGGTAGAATCTGTGGAGAGGAAGTCTTCATGGGAGGCACCACCAAATAACTCTAACAGGAATCCAAACTTTAGGAGAAATCAAAACCCTAATGTGGGCAAGGCCAATACTGATCCAGAAATAAGACTTCCATTTCAAGAAAACTATGTTGAAACATCCACTTCAGATGAGAAAGTGGATGATACTCATATCCACCTAATGGGCCATGATGATGAACACCAAGTATTCCTAAGCCAAGAAGATCATGAAGAGGATGACATTGAACAATTCCAAACCAAATCCGGTGAGTCATTTGACTTCAAACAAGGCTATGATACAGCTGTTTATGAAGTTCATAAACAATACAAACTAAGAAGTAGGACTATAAACATAACACAACCTGAAAAAACCAAGGATAGACTGCAGCCCAAGAGTGCCACAGTAACAGAACCAGTGAATACAACTGACTCACTCACAACGGAAGTAACTATTGAAGAAGTTACTGAACCAACACAGAAGCCACTAGCTGCATCATCTGCACAGCCTAATCCAAGTAAAAAGCCTCAAGAAGTGAATGAAAAACACAAGCCCCAAGATCAATACAAGGATCAAGAAGAAACCTTACCAAACAAAGAAAAGGTGGTCACCCACAACACTAAGGCCCAGTCTGAAAAACCCTTTGACTTGGAAGCTGAAATTGGCAAACTG
>APFE031485625.1:10927-50028 GCA_000404065.3 Pinus taeda
ATTTAATTTAATAATTATATATTTATACATACATTTATAATAAAAATTAAATTAATTATAAAATTATTAAAAAAATTATGTAAATTCATGTGTCCCTTGAATTGACTTATTTTAATTTTTAATTTAATATAATTATACCCCGGGTCTTGTCTATCTCGTTGCTTCCCAGTCAAAGATAGTCGTTGCTTGGTCAAAGATTATAGCTGTTGGATGTTCTACTCTGAGTATTTAACATGCATACTGGATCTGATTCTTCAACTTGTCCTGACGATGAACCACACTAGTGGGTTTGAAACGCACCGACAAATGAAATTTCATGTGATTTACGCCGAAGAATCTCTCATAAAATTGATATGGATCACAAAAGCCTCAATTCAACAATATCTTATATAGTTTTTGTTTTGTCTTTATATAAGATTAATATATATAATATATATAATATATAATTACATATATATAAATATATATATTATTAATTAATAAAATTTTTATATAGTTAATTTAATAACTATATTAAACAATTTTTGTTATATGTTTTAACTAAAAATAATAATTTTTGTTTCTTGTGTAGGTCTAGGTGGCCAATGATGGACTGTCATGTGTCAATGGCTAAGGGGCTGCCATGTGAGTCCCCCTGGCTTACTGGGATGCCATGTGGCATACTGTGGGCCCCACTTTTTCCATGTCGTGTCAAACTTTGAAGAGCTCTATCTTTTGCATACGAGATCGGCTTGACGAACCATTCACACCTCTATGATTAGGATGACGAGATTTACGATCTGGTCCTAGGTTGAAGTCCTTCCGATGACTTTGATTTTTGAGCGTCCATAAGCTCTCTTTGTCCTGTGTATTCTTGAAGATCCACCTGGATCAATCCTCCCCACAAAGGAGCTTTTGGTCCTCCAAAAGCATGAACAATAATCTGCATCTGTATTTGTACCCTGTCTGCATCACAAGTGTCCCGAAAAGGTCTTGTTTCCATCTCCTTCACCTTTGTTCTTCGAAGCCTTAAGCAACAAACCAACACCTGCTACTTTTGTAACTTGTAGTACAATGTTTGCAAATGACATGCTTTCAATGACATGACCAAAATAAAGACTCAAACGTCCCCACACTTGCCACGAGTTTATAACACATACTCGGTGGTCAAGTTTACAAGAAGATGGACGTAATACCCCAGCAAGGCCAACTCATCATGGTTGCTTCAACAAGTGATGGAAAACACCCCATCACTGCAACACATGATTTACATACATAAGGCCAAAAATTATTGTTTTTACAAGTGATGGAAACATAACATCACTTTCAGAGTTTAAAATACAACTCAAAACATGACCAAACATCATTGTTGTTGACCAAGTGATGGAAAACACATCATCACTTTTACACTTTAAAATGCAACAAATGATGTACAAAAGAATGACCATGAAACGACAACATGACTAGAAACCATTTCTCACTGACCAAGGTGAATGGGTATCCTCCTTAAAGTTGCTTTTCTTGTTGAACAACCACTCTTCCTGGTTCACGCACCAATGCTTTTTCTTTAAGGCGCTGCTCTGGATGGGGTCTCCAGCAAGTGGCTCTCTGATGGCCATTTCTGTCACAATGACTGCAATAGGTTTTCTTCCTCCATATCTGCTTAACCTGTTTCTTTTCATGCTGCAAAGAGGGTTTTTCATGCTTCATGAATGCTGTCATTCTTTTCCAACACTTGGAAAAGGTATGGTTAGGTAAACCACAAAAAGTACATGTTTTTCAATGCCTTGATCTTCGTTCATTATTAAAAACATGATCATAATCAAAATGAACATTCGAAGGTCGAAAGTTATTATACCTTCCTTTTTTGTTTCTGATGTCAGCATGGCGATGAGAGCTTGCCTCAGCTCTCTCCCTGCAATGGGAACTGCCCTAAGATGATGGGGATGCTTTCCCATCATTCTCTTTCCTTGATGAAGTCTCGGACAACTCTGACACCTTTGAGCACTCTCCTTTAGTGTATCTCCAGCCTACAAATCGATGCTCATGCACAACCTCCAAAGGTTGAGTTATGCCTTGGTTGTTAACACCAAGTTCTTTTTCCTCGTGCCTCGTCTTTGTAAGGAGCCTCATATTTGTCCCTGTAATTGGGATCTCCAAATCTCCAACAGACATCGTACTATGAGAAGATGAAATCGAAATGAAATCAACATCTTTTACCTTCTTTTTCGATTTGGAAAGAACTAATGAGGGATGCTCATCATCCGTCGTTGGTGGTTCACTAACTGTCTCAGCGCATTCCCCAACTTCTTTCTTGACATACCCAAGTCTTGTCTGACAGGTTAATTCCTCTATTTTGATGGGATTGACAATACCTTGGCCATTAACGCCCAAGCCTTTTCCTTCATATCCCATTCTCTTCAACAGTTTGGAGCCAACTCCTGTGGTATGATTTTCAAACACAGCGAAATCATCATCAGGAAACATACATGAAGATGGAAAACTACTTTTTACCTCACATGAGTCTCACTGCAGCTTTTCCAAGGCCTCGTCCTTTGCTTGCAGTTGTCGTATCAAACTTTGTTTTTCCTTTTTCTCTTCATGCATACACATCTTCAATTCATCGTTCTTTGTTTGATGATTATGTTTGTTTTGCTTCAATTCTTCCATGGCCTCTTCTGTGGCTTGCAACCAAAGTTGTAATTGCTCCTTTTCCTGTCTCTTTCTGTAGAGTTTCATACATGATTTCCACTCTCTTAGAAATGTTGACCATGGTCTCGTACATTGCTCTTTCATTCTCTATCGCTGCAGGTTCCATTGTTCACACTGCAATTCACATACACGTAAAGACCGCTTTGATACCACTTGATCCAGGTCCGGGTGTGAAGAAGGACCTTTCCAAGACCTTTTACTTTCGTGATGTGTTAAAATTGCTATTTAAAAGAACATTAACGAATACATCTGCATGCGGAAAAGAAGAGAAACATAACAATCATCAGCACATGAGAACAAAAGTCGTTGATAACGGAGTTCGTCCAAGAGGGACTACGTCTCCGGGCCCCAGTGTCAAGATGGTGTAGACCGCTACATTATGAGTTGTTAATAAAGATGATGTACACGGAGATGATGTCTCAATCATACAAGGAAGAATGCCCTCATGCAGGAGTGGCTCTAAGAGAGGTTCCACAACTAGAACTCTCAATCAAAAAACTCCTATCAGTATGACACGAAACAAGCATGTTGCGCATCCCGTCAACATGGCACAAAAAGGATGTCAAAGAAAAACACATGTATGACAAAAACAAGAGTATCCCAACAACATACAACAAAGGATCTCAAAACATAACATAAAGAGTTATGACAAAAAGTACATCACATAAAAAGATCCCACATCAAATCAAGCAAGGAATCATGACAACGTGTAATAAGCAAGATCCTGCATCAACATCAATCATGGATCTATACAAAATAATGCAGAAAGAAGAAGTACATGAACACATCATATACCTCACCACCAAGGGCCATTTGAAGCAAAGGCTGGCAAAGTGTTGAATCTTTCTGAACATCAATCTCACACATCGATCACAAGAAGAGGATTGTTCGCACATGAAGAAGGGCATCTGCGCTAGCACTTAGAAAAGTGACTGAAAGAGGAAATGAGAGAAAGTCAAATCTGAATACACCATCAGATTTGTGATGTCAAGTAGTGCTGGATAGACTATCCAAAATCCGAATTCTGAGAAGTTGAAAATTCGAAGCTCAAGGAATCTTTTAGATTCCCTCGGGATTCCTCAAAGATTCTGTTCAGGGATGAGCTGAAAATCCACTACTCAAATGTCAACTCTGATTTCACCATCAGGATCCCTACAGAAAACCATGAAACACAAATATAAACTTGACCATATTCTGACAAAGTGAAATTTTACCTCCGTGGAAAAATTTCATGGCCCATGGTTCCGCTACCTGTTTTTGCTGAAATCATGGTTCCGCGTGCATTCTGGAACTGACTGGAAAATTAAAACCTCTGATGAAGAAAGGAACAACACCATTGTGTTCATGGCGAGGAGAGGTGTAAAAACCATATAAAACTTGTCAATTTCTGACAAAATAAAAATTTTGCCCTCCTACAAAATTCATGGTTCTTGTGTTAAAAAATAATTAAACTACCTCGATTTGCATGCCCGCTCCTGCCTCGAAATTCGTGCAGTCCTTTCTCTGTATAACTGGGTTCTGTTTTCCATTCTCCGTTGAGCGCCTCCATTCCGTTCCCATGTGACCTCCTCCGTTCTGTGGAAATGAGCTTAAGTATATGTTTGTAGGCGAAATATTCAAAGAAATCGCTATTGGTTTAAAGCCCCACTTGGGCACACAAGCCCTGCATTCGGTCCCAACTTAGGCACAGTTTCTATTTTGTGCTTATAAAAAGCATGTTTTGAAACCTTAATATATAATAGCATCAAAATATATGCGTTGGCTTGTTACATACCAACCTTAGTTGGTATAACCACTTTGTACCATATTATGATATGGGTCCAGTATGGGGCCATTATCATAGATGGTAACCATACAGAAATTAACCAAATATTCGAAGATCATATTAACCATATTATATTTTATTTTTATTATATGGTGTTATTTTTAATGTTTGTGAACTATATCTTATATAGTTTTTGTTTTGTCTTTATATAAGATTTTAATAATATGTAATATATTATTGTTTATATAATTAATTTAAATAATTATATTAAACAATTTTTGTTATATGGTTTTAACAAAAAATAATAATTTTTGTTTTTTGTGCAGATTTAGGTGGCTAATGACGGACTGCCATGTGTCAATGGTTGAGGCGCTGCCATGTGAGTCCCACTTGCTTACTGGGATGCCATGTTGCACACTGTGGACCCCATTTTTTCCCTATTATGTCAAACTTTGAAGAGCTCTATCTTTTGCATACAAGCTCGGTTTGACAAACCATTTGCACCTCTACGATCAAGATGGCGAAATATACGATCTGGTCCTGAATCGAAGTCCTTCCAATGACTTTGATTTTTGAGCGTTCATAAGCTCTCTTTGTCCTGTGTGTTCCTGAAAATCCACCTGGATCACTTGTCCAAATCATACACAAAGAAGAAGTGCAGAGAGCCACTAGAATGAACGAAAGAATAAAAAGCTTGGAAAAGGAACTTACATTGAAGGAACCCCTTGGACATGCTAAGAAACCATCGTGGGCCAATATCATTGACTCTGTCAATGATATTTGGCCATCCATCCAAGTTATTTTTGAACAAATTGATTTGATAAAATAGGCTACAGAAGCCATAAAGAGAGTAAAAGTAGAACTTGGAGACATGCCAGAGGAAGCTACAAGGATCATTCACTTCCTCAACTCCAAAAACAAGTATGAGTTGCAGGAATTAGAGATACCTGACAGAACATATACAATTTTGGAAGTAAAAAGGGTCCTCTCCAAGAGGAATTTAATGTTAAACCTGAAAGACAAGTGCCAAACCATGCAACTAGCCATTGACAAATTCATGGTCAAATTTGAAATTTTGAGGCAGAAAGGTTTACCGAATCCCTTGGTAATAAATGATAAGCTAATGACACAGGAGGACTACAATAGAAAAATCAGAGAATTAGTCAGAGATCAAGTGAATGCTTCATCCATGAAGGGCATACCTACTGGCAAAGTCTTGTACCAAACTTTTGAGAATTTATTTTACCTCCAGCATGAGGTAAAACACCTTTTTGTTAATAAGCCTACTTTTTCCAAGTATATAAAGGTAGATGAGATTTACAGGAAAATGTTGAATATCCAATTACCAGATGTTGAAACATGGGAAAAATTAAATGACTCACTATAGAAAGTCAAAAGGTAAAAATGAACAGTAAGAGTAAAAAGGCACAGTAAAAGGATAATGACAGGTCAGCCAGGTCAAAGTGTATCAGGTGAAAGTGTATCAGTTGAAAGCACAGAGTAAATAGAACATCCAGCGTCAAGACTAAATAGCAAAGCAGAGATTAAAAGGAAACATATCAAAGATTCAAGACAACACAACCTAATAAACAAGGACAGCAAACAACAGTTCAATAGTTGTCTCTATCTTCTTGCATGAAGATTTTTCTTTCTCTTAGATTATTTCCCAAGACAGTTTGGGATATTTTGTAAAAAAAAATGTATAAATACTTCATAATTCGAAGTATTGAGGGTGGATTTCTATACATTTGTAAAGTTATTTTAATCATAAACCTGAGGGTTATTGTACCAATTTTCAAGTCAGCACACTAGAGCAAGTAATAAAGAGATTGCATTACAAGATTCATGTGCAGAGATATTACAGTGAAGTATTTTCTTTGTCAATTTGTTATTCTCTTATGTTTTTCAAAAACTTAAGTGTTATCTAAAGTTGAATGAATTAACTGGAAGTTTGTCTCAGAATTTGTTTAAGTACACTCTAATTTCCAAAGTTAATCATTTACATGTTTTCTTCTTATATCCAGATATGACAATCCTTAATTGCTCTCCCATCCCAGTTGACCTCTTTCACTTTCTTCATAATCCAGCCTAAGGAACCCTTAATTGCTCTTTGGATCCAATTGAAAACCACTTCACCATCCAGCCTTGAGATCTGAAGTAACTCTGCTATCTTGCCCTGTAGACATTATTTTTAGAACTTGATCCAGTGTTGTTTGACTAACATGTGACCCCATAATCCAATGGTAAAAAACACCCCTCTTTCATCTAAGTAGGTGATCCCACCACCAAATCTAAATCAAAACCCAAGCACAATCATAACTAACCTAAAATCAAATAAATAAACAAACTTAAATAAAAAAAGAAAGAGCTCTCTCTAAGATTAGGAAGGCTAGATCCTAATCTCCAAAATTGGTTTGTGGTTACCTCTAATCATTTCTTTCTCGAACACTCGAGAAATATTGGAGCGATAACATGATAAAAAACCATAATGGAAATAATATGCCCGAGGTTTCCATCCATCAAAAGTTTATGAGCCTAATCATTGACATCTCTATATTTTGGTTAAAAGAGAGGATCTCATGAACTAGATTACATCATTTTCTTACCTCTTCTCACATAATCATCCATGTGTGGGCATTCTATTTTACTACCTCCCATTGACCTTATCATCCATGTGATTCTGCCCACATTTGCTTTGGCGTTTGCTACATGAGTACTCATATAAGCTGGCACCTTTATATTGATTTGATAATATGTTGGTTGTATTGGATTTATGATTACACCCAGTATTAGTTTTGTACCATATGCATGTTAAGGTAGGATGCATTGCATGCTGATTTTCATTGACATTAACATTATAAAATATTCTCATGTTAGAATAATTTCATTTAGATTTTAAATTGCATTTGAAAATTTATTTTCTTTATGAATCGATTTTATGGGTCTAATCCAAGCATGTGCGATCATGAGAAATCATGAAAACATGTTGCCTCGTGTCTTTCATCTATGATATGCCCAAGTAACAGGTCTACGGTGAACCAAGAGATTGTCGATGTTCTCGTGACCTCTCGTTCGAGTAGCTTCGCCCACTTTTCGAGAGATCACATCCCAGATGGAGCCAAGCATTACCCACCTTTTGGTGGGTGATATCCCTAGGAGAAAAAAATTCTCCAAAATGGTCCTCAGTCGGCAGCCAGTAGCCCCTTGCAGCTACCAACTAGCTCGTTGTGCCACTTCTCCGCCACCTGAGCCAGCCATGTGGTCCCTCACTCATCTGTCATGATCGTATGTTTGAAGGTGGGCCGCCTAAACCTAAAGGAATGCCTTGTCATTTGGTAATTGAGTATTGTAGTTTACTTATCATGAAGACATTTGGAAATGAATTAATGGGGGGATTCGGAGGAAAGAGTGGCCTAGCTCTGTGCTCTTGTCCCCTATACCTCTTTTGGATGTTACCCTTGGACCTTAGTCCGGTGGGATCTCTTTTACTGGCCTTTGGGTTTTAGAGATGGTACTACATGGGAAACCCTAATTTTGGTTGTGTGGTCCCACTCCCTAATCCACATATATCACTCCGCTTCCAGTCATTATAACCCCATTCATCATTCCTCCCACCTAGGTCCATATTTCTCCACTAGGTCCACAAAGAGTTAGCCTTCCCCTCCCTTTTGTCCACACCCTAGGTCCAGCCTAGAACGATGCTCGAAGGTTGATGCAGCTAAAAAGAAAATAAAAAGCATAATTGGCCACATTCAACAAGAAAATGTACCACAAAATGCACGAGATGGTCGAGATAAACACATTTAGCACGTGGGATAAATCCAATACATGAGCTCTACCCCATTTCGATTGCTATCACCCTGGTTCCTATAGGCCCTAAATGAGCCTCCTCTATCATTTAGGAACTCATGGTTGTCCCAACCCCTGGTGGTCAATAAACAGCCCCGCCTTAAAGGGAGTATCCACTGCTATACGTCACACATCATAATCTCACTCCTTGAGCCCCGAGCAGTAAATCAAAGAAAAATCATAAAAGGAAAAAAGGCATATGAAGAAGGGTGGAAAAATCAAGGTCGAGGTAACTCATGTACTACGATTGCTCCTTCCTATACATTATTTACCCAAGTGTGGGCTTCCCTTTATTAGCTACCCTTGTGCCTTGGCATGTGACCCAAGATTTCCCCTTCATCCCCTACATCATTCAATTACTTTATCACATGCCACCACCATTTGAAGGATGTACTAAGGACATACTATCCCCTTAAAACTAGAAACCACCTAATAAGGTGCTTGGTTAAGCCCCCCTTGGAGCTTGGAGACATTAGCACATGCCAAAGCCCACTACGGAAGGGCATGCCATTATGAAGTGCCCACATGTTATCCATTGTTTTTAAACCCTTTAACTTGATTTATTTAATGACTTGGTGTATTGGAAGGCAAGGGGATGCATTGGATCTTATGTAGGATCACAAATGGTCTTTACCTTGGGTTTGGTCTCCTTATACGGAATCTTAACCCTCAAGAGGGCTACATTGGCACATGTAACGCGTGTGTAGAGAGACATGGACCTCCTCAGCAATATACAACATTCCATGGATCCACAAAGACATTCAGAGATTGCTCGAGATTCACCTATTGGACGAGGAAGATGCACCTGGTTCACCATGCCCAGTTGGCCCCACAATTATCCCATGCACTTGGCAAATGACCCAATACATGTATGAGGATGTCGCATCACTTATAACATCATCTGAGCCCTTACATATGGTCTACATGCATCTTCGATCTGTTTACGACACGTGTTCCCCCACGCCCATTTGGGAGCATCACAGGTTCATTATTTGGAGAGAAAGGGTCCAACCCTTTTTCCATTGCTTTTAGGAGTCCTATTTCACACTATGACACCTATGGACCTCATTAGGCCTCATGTAAGGCCCAACGACATATATTGTTGATCATTTGACCTATTTATAGGCTTATTCTTTTGATTATGAGCCAATTTGGTGGGCTTGTCACCAAAAGTTAATTATCTTATACATTATTTAATTTGAGGGGCTCACTTAGGCTTAATTAGGAAAATCGAATGCATTTGGACATGTATAAATACAAGTGATGTGATTTCATTTTAGCATCATCACTTGGATTGATCATTAGCTCTTGTGAGAATTTTGCATTCTTTGGAGGAAAATATGTTTTAAATGAATGGATGAATTTTGATGTTTGGTTAAATTCTCTTTGTCTTGGAGCTTCTCTTGTTGGAAAATTTAATGATTGGATATATTCTTCTTGCATGTAAGTACCTTTTAAATGCCATTTTTTCTATGTAATTTTGTTGCATCATGATGTTGGGAATTTTTTTGTTCTAGGGCTTATTCATTGCATCAATTTATGTGAAGTTGTGGAAATTAAGTTTCTAAATGGTGTTGTATCATGATTGAGCCATGCAATGAATGAATGAATGTTTCTAGGGATAACTATTTCTCCTAATAAGTCATCGAATTATGTTAAATGAAGTATAAAGACCTTGAAGTTGCTTCAAACTAGCCTTAAGCCTAGCACAATGTCTTTTAGGCCTCCTTGATAAGTTGAAATCGAGCCAAGCCCTAATTTATCAATGACTCCATCTCTCCCAAATAGCAAGGCATTGGTCTTCCACTGGTGATTACTTTATAGAATATTTTCTTCACCTTCTCTCTTTCTTTCTAGGCCTAGCCTACATAAGTCACCTAGGGCATCACTTATCTCACAATATAGCCATCCAAATACTTCGATTTTTGGTCCACAACTGCGTTGGATTTTCCTCTAGAGGCCCTCCAAATTTAAGGCAAATTTGACTATGGGATCTCAAAATACTACAAGCCCTAGCACAAGGATCGTTTATTGCCCTAGGTTTCCTTTGGCTAGTGATCAAATTGGGATTATTGCATCAAATTCAAATAAAATTTCTCCTTTAATCCCTTTCTCCCCCTCAATTAGGTTAAGCACACCCTTTGTTGTTAATCCCATCACCTTTCCCTGATTTTGGGTCCACTTGATATCGTGTGGTCCCACAACTTATTGAAGCCAATTCCACAAAGACCACTTGGAATCCAATTTTCCACGAGGATTTTAGGAGCTAAGATTCTTCTTGGCAGGTCATATACTCAAACCCTAACTCTTAGAATTCCCCTGATTCTTTCCTAGAGATCCTTTCATTTTTCTTTCAAAGCAAGCAAGCCATACATCTGAGCCTCTCTTGTGAATAGGCTTCTAGGATCACCTATCATCCTATCATTGATCCATTCATTTTTGTGATCCTTATTATAACGGGTCTCCTCCCATTGGTGAAAGTTCGTAAAAAGTAGGGAGCCTTAACTGAGGTGACAGTGGGTTATTGCTCCATTGTTACCCTTGACCTAGTAGTAGCCCTACAAGGGTCCCCTTTTAGGACCCCTGCTAGTTTGAGCGGTAACAAAGACCATGCGCTCTAAGCGATCAATCAATCCATCTCTAATCTCCCCATCCTGCAGATCTCCTAGCTGAGTTTTATAATGACGCTTTGGGTTCAAAATATACCACAATTGCTTGTATAGGGCGGAGTTGATTGTTCCATCTGTTATCAATGATCTCCCATATTCGGCCATTTTTAGCTAACTATCCTTGTAAGTTTCTCGTATGTGCTCCTTACCCTGATCCATCGCCTCATAAATGTAACCCATGGCCAATTTTTCCCCATCCACCATCCTTAGCACCTTAACAAGGGGCTCAGTAATTTTCACAAGCTCTATAAACCTTTTCAAAAAATAATTGTCAAAAACTTTATTTTTGGTGCCTTTTCCATCTTACCTACAAGCCCACCGAGATTCAATCCAATCATCATAAGAAAACATTTTTTGTGGGTTTTTTTGTTGAGAATTGAGACATTGCGACATGAGGAAGTGAGTTGCAAATCTCGTAATTGCAGGCCTAACAAGCCCTTTGCCCCAAGTTTTTTTCATCATTAGGCTCAATACACATGAGTGGTTGTAGATGTATTTTGTAATTCACGTGGCATGCTCTATAGTGTTTTTTACCCACTCTATTTTGCCTATGTCCTCAAGCATGAGGTCTATGAAATGTGCAGCACACAGAGTCCAAAATGTGGTCTTATATTTGGACTCAAGATTATTTCCAGCAAGAATGTAGTTTAAGGCATTATTTGTGATGACCTGCACAACATTCTTCTCCCCCACTTATTGAATAATCTCATCCAAAAGCTCAAATAGAAGGGTTGCATCCTTCACCTTATCAGATGCATCAACTGATCTCAAAAACATGGTTCTTTAAGGGAAAGAAACAAGGAAATTAATGATAGTGCAGTTATTTCCATCAGTCCATCCATCTAACATAATGGAACAACCTGTTTTGAGCCATGACTCTCTATACTCAGTCAAATACTCATCAATGGAAGAAATCTCTTTTTGCAAAAGACCTCCCTTCAAGTCGTGCATAGTAGGGCCTTTGAAGCCCTTTCCAACAGCTATAACAAAGCCCCACATAGCGTGGTAATAAGGTGAGCAAGCAACATTAAATAGAATATCTGCATCATACCACCATCTAGCAATGTATTGATAAGAAGTTTCTTTGCATTTTTTTCCCAATGTTGATCCAAAGTGGATTGACGACTTGGTTGGGAGGATGTGGGATTCGTAGAAGCAGTGATGGCAAAGGATGAGAAATAACTTTGGATGTTTGTTCTCTTTGTTCCTTTAGATTGTTGTCCAAGAGAAGGAGGAACATAATGAAAGGGGTCATTGGTGAAGGGATAGAAGAGGAGTCTTGAATCTCATAATCATCATAGCCACTCTCTTTCATGGCTCCTAATAATTCTCTCTTGCTTGAAATTTCATTCTGGATGGCCTTCTCCCTAGCTTTATTCTCCTCAAAGTTTTCAAACTTGGAAAAGTATTCTACCCTAACAATACCTAACACTTCATTTGGTGCTTCACATGGCTTTACTTGGCCTCTTATCCCAACCAAGTGTTGTTTCAATCTGAGAATACCCCCACGTCCAATAGGTGTATTGCAAATTTTACATATCATTTTTCCATCAATCACATCACAATGAGCCCATACTGTGTCCTTGGATTTTGGAGCCATGTTGGCTTGAAATAATTAAAATTTGGAAAGAAATCTGCCATTTAAAAAAATGCAGCTAAAAAAATGGAAAACCCTACATAAATTTAGGAAGAAAAATGCTTATGTAGCCTACAAAATTTGATAGCATATAACTAGATATTTGATAACATAGAACACATAAAAAAAAATTAATACATGGACAACAGTGAAAATCTTTACCTGGAAATGCAAACTAGCTTCCTCAGCCTCCTCTTGAAGATACCAACTCTATGAACAACTCCAAAATAGCTCCAACTCCAACTCTAAGCCTCCAAGATGGCTACTCCAACAAAAACTCAACACTCTCCAAGCTCCCAATCAAACTCACAAAAACTCCAAATGAGATGTGTGAGGCAAATGAGGGGGGTGAGTCCCTTTTAAAAGCTTGGACAGGGTGTTTTTGGAGGGAAACAACTCTTACTTTCCCTTCAGAACACCTAGGAAGCTTCCTAAACTACAATGTGTGGGTGTGTCGCATCCTTGGCAATGAACCGGTCAGTTTGACAATAAACTGGTCGGTTTGAAAATAAACTGGTCGTTTACATCCTAAACCAGCCAGTTTGGGCTAGTTTTTGTGAATTTTGGGAGAAATAGGCCATTAAACCCGATTTTTGTCCAATTTGACCTAGTCGCCCAATGAACTGACCAGTTTGACGGTGAGGAATCCAAATTTCAGAAGACCTCAAGGCCCTCAAAAGTGTCAAAGAGAACAAAAAGTTCCTAAAGAGCAACGGATTGTTAGGCCCCTCTTTTCGGAAATTTTTGTTGATGAAGATTCAACTGAAGAAACATATCAGCAAATGATTTGTTTTGATGATAAGGAAACTCAAGTGTTTCCGACCAAGGAAGAGCTTGATAATTCTACCGAGTCTTCAAGAGTGAAAGACAATCTTCAGATGTGTGATTCAAAAGTTTACCAACATGGTTATAATAACATAGTGGAAACTTTTCAAAAGAAATATAACTTCAGAGGACAAACTGTCACAGTTAGAGCTCCACCATAAAAAATAGAAGTAGGAGAACAACAAGTCGAACCAAGAAAGGAGACACTTAAAAGACTGAAGCAATCTCAAAATGACATTCCAAAAAGGGCAAAGGAAGCCAAGAATATATGCCAAAGAAGTAGAGAAAACGTAGGCATCCTTTTTTTGGAGAGTGAAATTGGTAAATTGAAAATTCTTATCACTTTGTTGAACTATTGAAAAATGAATAGTATAGGAAACATATTTTTTCAATGGTTAAAATTTCTGAAAATGATCAAATAAATATCAATTCACAAGATTCTCTCAATTTGGGCTCTTGAGTTTGTTTTTTGTCCCCATGTAACTAGTGTCAATGATGATGTCCCTCCTTTTTATGTTAGTCTAAATGTTGATGATATTATCCTTCATAATGCCATGTTGAATTCTAGAGCATCACACAATTTGATGCCCAAATCAGTCATGGACAACTTGGGACTTGAGATTACAGGACCGTATAAAGACTTATTTTCATTTGATTTGAGAAAAGTCAAATGTTTAGGGTCAATAAAGGATCTGGTGGTAACCTTGGCACAAATACTTGCAAAAAGTGTGATGATGGACATAGTCGTGGAAAATATTCCACCGAGATTTGGTATGTTATTGTGTCGGTCATGGGCAATGAAGCTATGAGGAATGCTACAAATGGATATGGATTATGCATCCATTCCACTATTTCATAAACCAAATAGGTTATACAAAGAAGTCCAGATGGCTTATATGGTCAACAACCAAAGTCACTTAGATAAACATCATGTCTATGTAGTGGATACAAAGATTGGATCTAATATTTTCTTTAATGAATGTTGTGCTGCTGCAGAAATACCAAAACAGATTGAGGGAATTTTTCAGAAAGAAGTACAGGGAGCTCTAGATGAAGGTATCTAGAATTTACATTTTGATGGTTCCACCTGTAGAGAAGGTTTCGGAGCAAGAATTTGGATCATCCTACCAGACCTCACTAGTCAGTTACATTCTTTCAAGTTGTATTTTGACTGCACTAATAATATTGCAGAATATGAAGCTTTGATCACTGGGAAGAATTTGTTGAGAAAACATAAAGCAAAGAGAGTTTGGGTTTTTGGAGACTCAGAATTGGTTGTGAATCAGATCAAAGGCATATATCAGACCAGACATCCAAGGATGAGGGCTTATCACAATGAGGTATGGAACCTGTTTGCTAATTTTTTTCGGAGCATGTTCTCTTGTTCCTAGAGGAGAAAATGAAATAGAAGATTCTTTAGCCACTGCTACCAGTTCCTTCAAAATTACCATTACTCCAAACAAAAAATATGAAATTAATGTAAGACACAAACCCTCTATTCCTAAAAATACCAAACATTGGCAAGATTTTTAGGATCATCAACAAATCATGAGATTTCTGGGGAGGGCAGATGAGTTTATCAATACCCTGATTGACAAAGATGATGAGGAAGCAACAGAGGAAAATCCTAAAAAAAAGAAGTTTTCTTAAATGAAATAGCTAGGTAGGATATCATACAACTAAATAAGAATATAATTCCTAGAGGCTTAGTCCCTTTAGAAAGACTTTTTGACTCAAATGATGTAGTTTTCAAGCCCATAATTTTACCAAGCGATGGAGAAATGGAGGACTATAATTTAGGGAGAAAAATAATCCTAAAGTAGTTAAGGTCTCTAATTCTTTGAAAGAAAAACAAAAAAGCAATATGTCGATTTGTTGAAAGAATTTTTGGATGTGTTCACTTGGAGGTATGAGGATCTGAATGTTTGTGATAAGATTATTATTCAGCACACTATCTCACTTAAGAAGAATGAGAAGCCATTCAAGCAAAAATTGAGAAGAATTAATCCTAAGTTGCTACCATTAATTGAAAAGGAGGTTAAAAGGTTGTTTGCTGCTAAAAGCATTGTCCCTTTGATATTTTCAAACTAGATAACCAATCTAGTCCTAGAAAAGAAAAAGAGTGGAGAAATCAAACTTTACGTAGATTTCAGGAATCTAAACAAAGTTTCTTTGAAGGATAACTATCCTTTACCCAATATGGAACACATTTTGCAAAAAGTAGTTGAGTTTGAAAGAATTTATATGCTTGATGGATTCTCTGGATATAACTAGATATTGGTAAATCCAAAAGATTGGGATAAAATTGCCTTTCCTACACCATGGGGTACATTCATGTATTCAAATATTCCCTTTGGGCTCATGAATTTCGGGGCTACTTTCCAAAGAGAAATGGACATAACATTTTCTGATGAGCGGGACAAATTTGTTGTGATATATTTAGATGATAGTTTCATCTAAAACATCTAAGGATAGTTTCATAAAGTGCAGAAAGTTTGGTGTTTCATTGAATCTAAAGAAATATCATTTTTCCATGAAGGAAGGAAATTTACTGGGCCATATAGTATCAAAAGAAGGTATTCAAATAGATCCTAGCAAAGTAACAACTATATAGAAAATTAAGCAGCCAAGGAGCAAGAAAGAGGTTCAGTGCTTCTTGGGTAAGGTAAAAATTTTACGCAGATTCATTCCTAATTTTGCCGATATTTTGAAAGTTATTACCAATATGTCGAGGAAAGGTAATGAAATTAAATGGATTGATCATGCTAAAGAAGTTTTTGATGACACTAAAAGAGCTCTAGGTCAGGCTCCTCTACTTATTAGTCTTAATTTTTCCAAAGAATTTGTGATTTTCTCTTTTGCCTCCGAACATACCATTTCAGGTGCTTTGCTTCAGAAAAATGTAGAAGGCCATGAACAACCTATTTCTTTCTTCAGCAAAGCATTGAGGGATGTTGAGTTAAAATATGATATCATGGATAAATATGCTTACACATTGGTAAATTCATTCAAGGATTTCAGAGTTTTTGTACTACATTCTCATATAATTGCTTATGTATCGAATGTTGCGGTAAAAAGTATTTTAAATCATCCTGAAAACAATGGTAGAAGGGGAGAGTGGATTGCCAAAATATTGTAATTTTACCTAACAAGATCAACCGGTACCACTTCTTTTCAAATAGTTTATGGTGTAGTTGCAACTTTTCCAATTTCTCTTGGGATACCAATTATGAATTACTTGCATGAATTAGGAGAGGAACCCAATCATTTTCAAAGAAGAATCAATTAGTTGATAGACCTACAGGAAAACAAAGAAAAAGTGTATGAAAAGTCTCAAAGTTTCCAAGAAAATATCAATAAGGTATTTGACAAAAATATTAAGGAAAATGATTTCAAAATCCATGACAAAGTTCTAAAATCTTATGCATGTATTCAAGATAAAGGTAAACATGGGAAGTTTGAAAATATTTGGAAGGGTACATATCAAATTGCAGACTTTTATGGCAAGAATAACTTTATTCTGCAAGATTTAAAATAAGAGTTATTCCCTGCAGGTATAGTCAACGTGCAATTTATGAAGCATTACATTTACTGAGAGATAACATTTCACTTTTTCATTGTATATATCCATGTTATTTGAAAATTTGTAGGTTTGTATCAACATTTTGAAGGACTTGAAGCTCGGGGATAAGGCCCTAAGGTTCCGATAAATGATTATCAAAGAATAAAGTTGCTTTACCTTATTTATTTTATTTTTCAGTTCCAAAAAGAGTTTGTAGAGAATAAACTTGAGAAAATGATTTTCTTATTGAATAGAGTCAGTTAAAGTGTTGTTTTAAGCAAACTCATTGTAATAAATAGGATTCTAATCTATGAGGTTCTTGCTGCCATCGATTTGTAATAAACAGGGTTAAAACGCTCATAGATAGAATACCAGTGTTATTGTAAGTTCCAAAAATAAAAATGCGTTGACATTCAAAGTAGCAACATTTATGTGTAAAAATGGTCAATTAAAACTCTAACAACTAGAGGATCAACGCTAAAGGGAAAATTTCATTTTTTTTTTTTGTCTTATGTCCAAATAATGCATTGATGGAGCACACATCAATAGATGAACAATCATTTATCAAGCAAGAGCTGATGAACCAAATGGTGATCTTACGTGATGCGTTGGGTTTTGCCACCAAGAGGCAATGTTTGGTTAAAAGGTCATGATTGCAGGTTAAGATTTTCTGAAATTATTTTTCAGTTTGTTATGTGTTGTACTGATTTCCACACCCTGAAGTAATTTACATCATATGGTAAGACTCATATAGCACATAATTGAGTTGTTGTATTTTTACACCAAAGGAGGACAAGTTGTTAAGTTTTCCTAGAAACCCCGAATTGAATCCCAATCCCGCTTCTGGTGTTATTATTTGACAATTAGAACTATGGGAAGGAGTGGAAAACTACACAAAGGCAAGCCCAAAACATCCGACCTACTTGAAGTCTATCCAGAGATTCAATAGCATTTTTGAGAAGCAGGTTGGGATTAAATTTTATCTCGTTGTGCAGGCTATCACAATGGAGTTGCCAGAGCCTTTGCAAAGGGTTTCGATGGTTAGCAGGTTAATGTTGGGGGAATTTCATTTCCTTTCATGAAGGATTTAATTGCAGAAATCACAAACCTACCTGCAGATGGAGAAAGAGCCTTCAAGAGTCATGTTTTGGATGGAATTGATGTGCCATTTTTCTTGAAGGATGAGTTTAAGGAGA
The DNA here is from genome assembly GCA_000404065.3 of Pinus taeda. NCBI lineage: Eukaryota > Viridiplantae > Streptophyta > Pinopsida > Pinales > Pinaceae > Pinus > Pinus taeda. Next base: position 29,121 of record APFE031485625.1, read on the forward strand.
TGAGTTAGAATTCAAGACTACAAAGGTCCTGGTTGAAGGATGAGGTGCATTATCTCCAACAGATTACCCATTCTTACTACACATGTGAAGGATGCTACAATCAGGTGAATCTTTATCGTTTCCAGTTCCTGACAAACATACCCGGTCAGTTAAGGATGAACACTCCCTATTTTCTGTTAGAAAGTCTGAAGCATATCTTTGTTAGGATTAGGGCAAGACTAAATTCATCTACCCATTTCATATATCATAAAGGTATGATTAAATTGTTGATAGAAATCCATTTGAGAAAGGTTGGGAGGACTTGGGAACATTTTCTATTTTGGAGAGGGTTTGAGCATCAAACTGTAAAACCAAAAAGGGGTAGAAAGAAAGGGAGCAAAAATAAAGTCAAGGAACCCCAAAACCTAGAATAGGGGACCTCACCTATGCAAACAAGGAGTCAACATGATCCATATTTAAACAGGAATGCAAAAAAATACAAAGATAACCATATACACAAAGATGCAACAGAAATAATACTTCATTTCATTAATGGAAAACACTGAAATATGCTTACAAACAGAGTTGAAAATAAACCAGCTAGGGCGATGGTAGCTTATCTCTGAGAAGAGATGTCGCGGCTACATGCCTCTCAACTATAAAGGCTACATTGTGGCAAACAATCTGACTTTTTACAAAATGTGACTTGTTACTTATAGTATTTTTTAGTTACAATACCACGGGTCAATGAATAATGTGGGTGGATGAGTACCATGGGTTGATGCCATTTTCCACTCGGATCACAACACAAATTAGAACCAGTTCCTCCTTTAGTTCCCAAAGTTTATACCAGAAAAAGTGATAGGTTGAGAAAAACAAAGGATGCCCCTTCTCCCACTATATCCCTACTTGCAGAAACAGAAGTTAGTAAACAAACATAGAAGGGCAAGGGAAAAATGATTGAGCCCAAAACAAAGCAGACACAAGTTGACAAAGAACCCGCTTTAGTAGAAATGTTTAAAGGTGGAAAGAGGCCATGGACAAGACCATGGAATAAGCTGAGGTTGAACATAAAACTAAAACAGAACCTTGAGTTGGGAAAAGAAGTCATCGATGTAGACAAAACCCCTAAGAAGGACTTAATTATAAATAGGGAGGAGTCTACAAGCTCAAAGAAACCCAAAAGGCCAAAGGCTCAAGGAAAGGGGTTGTTACAGAGGTCAAGAGAACTAAAAAACCAAGAAAAACAAATGTAGATATTCTACTGGAGGTAGCTAACACACTCAGCTAGATATTTTCACAGCTCAGTTTTGATTACCAACTTTTCATATGGAATTTTGACTAAAGGCCAATATCTAGCATGTCAACGATTTGCACTATGAAATTTTCGATAAGCACTGACAGTTTAAGTGTCAACACAATTTTGTATCGATCTTTCTTAAGTGCGTTGACAACCATCCTGTCAGCGATCCTAGCCCTTATCTTGTTTTCAAAGAGTATTAGTTAATTGGTCAATGTTGGTAGATCAGGAGATCCCGAAAGGAGAAGTATAATAGATGCCATTTTTAGCATGGGGATGAGGCATGAATTCCAAGAAATCAGGGAGAATATTAGTCAACAATTTTGACCATGATTTCTGGAAGGTATTTTAGAAAACTGATATAGCTTAGATATAGATATTTTCGAGTTTATGTAGCATATTCATGCATTCGATATACACTCTTTTATATTTAGCAATTTGTAATTAAGTATGTATGAGAAACTTGTTTTAGTTTGTTATTTTCCTATTAAGACAAGCTCTCTAGAATGAAGAAGGGTTGGTTTTTTATTAGAAGACTTATTGTACGTTGTATTTTTCTAGAAGTTTTAATGAAGGAAGCCTGATTCAGAAACAAAGATTCTTGTGTTTGGAAATTTGGATATGTGTTCTCTTGTTTCTGTTTTCCTTTCTATGTTTTCATATGTATGTTCTTTTATGATTTATGAGAGTAAATGAATAGAACTCATATTTATTATGCTTTGTTTATATGTTCAGTCATCCATAGTTTTATGATCTATGCTTTGTAGAATTTATCCTTGTGATGCTCTTATAAGTATATTGTTGTCTTCCTATTATGCATTCCATCTCAGCAATTTAAAACCTCAAAGTATCTCAGTTTCCCTGCCTCTATGAATGTTTTAGTTTGTTTTCTTGATTAAGTCAAATAATGGACTCTGTACCCAATGGAATTCTATAAAACCCTACCACATTTTGGAGCCTTTTTACAACAGATCTACTCATTGTTTTAAGTACATAACCAACCATATTTGACTGAGTTATAGAAGAGATCCCCATTCAAATTGAAAGGGCTAACTTTCAATTCAAAAGATTTGTTAGAGGTTACCTTAGAGTTTTTTCCCACAACTAGGATTTTATCTAAGTGATAACACATATCAACAACTTCCATATCAACAATACCCACAAATGCAGCAACAATATCCACCCCTTCCTCAACAACCACAATTAACTCAACCTCAACAATTACAACTTCCATCTAATCAACCACCCCCACAACCTACTCAACTCCCTTCTCATCTAATTGCAAATATGAATAACAAGATGGAAAAAATCACTTATAATGCAGAACCTGATTCATTCCCTACATATTTTATTGTTCATATAAAATTACAAGAATTTTCTATGTAATTAGAAGATAGTCCTGTGGGATTACCAAATTTTTTTGTGCAATTCCAGTAAATCTTGTAAAATTACAGGACTGTATTATAAAAGTAACAGATAGTCCCGTAAAGTTACAAGAAATTAATCTGTAATCTAGGAAAGTTGTAAATCCAAAATCCACGGTCAAAATTGAAGAGGAAAAAGAAGAAACTATAGATAAAAATTAAAAATCAAAAACACAAATAAAACAAATTGTTCCTTCACAAGAACAACCCCAGACTTCTAAGAAAGCTCCTTTTCCTCAAAGGTTGGTTCCTGAAAAACTCGAAATACCAAAAAACATACCTAAATTTGGTATAATCGATGAAATGAAAAATATTTTTATAAAAATTCCCTTGTTTAGATCAATAAGAGACTTAACAGATTATAGTAAAAAAATAAGGGAATTATGGACTAAAAAAACTGGAAAAAGGAAACAATATCCATCAACATTACAAGTCATAGGCATATTGGCGAGCCTAGTGACTACTGAAGTCGTTGCAGAAAAACATGTTGACCTAGGCATACCCATTGTAACAATGGAAATCAACAATTTCTCTTTTCCCAACGTATTTATTCATTTAGGTGTTGTCATAAACATGATGACAAAAAATACCCTACAAGGCCTACAAATTGATAGTATTAAATCAACTCCCACAATATTAGAATTAGCTGATAGATAAAAAATTAAACATGAGGGAATTATAGAAGACATTATTGTATCTATTGACTCTTGGGCATATCGAGTAGAATTTATGGTCCTTTGGCCCAAATCTACTCTAGGGCAACATTCTTTAAAATTGGGAAGGCCCTGGTTGTCTACTACAGATGCATTCATTAGTTGTAACTCTAGAAATATGACAATAGAAAATGGTGATGAAATCAAAATCATTACATTATACCCCCCTCCTAAAATAGTAGATGAATTAAAGAAAGTTCAATGGCTAGATGAAAATGAATAGATGATGAAATAATTCAACATTTACTAACCATTGAACAAGCATTCAATCTTAAGGAAAATACTGATGAAAATTAGATCAGTCATTTCATTTCTCATCCTCATGTTTCGCATTATTTTAAGGGGAAGTCATCAAGAACTCTAGTTACAGCACAAAATTTTGAACAATCTAAAAATTCTAAACAATTTGAAACTTCTCTTGGAATTTTTTAACAAGCTTTATTAAGTACTTAGCATTTTTCTTTGCATTCCCTTTTAGGAAAACATTTTCAAGAAACATGTATTGTGGATAGTTTAACATATTTCTATCTATCAACATTACTTGTACATTCTATATCACATTCCTGCAATAAAATCATTAAATTGTATTTTGGAAAAACCTTGAATATTAATTTTGAATTAGGAAATTTCCAGCATGAACAACTAATTGCATTATTACAAGAATATTCCAAAGATTTTGTTTCAAATTATATTGATATGAAGGGAATACACCTCGATACATGTACACATCACATATACATCCAAGAATATTTCAGACATGTTAGACAACCACAAAGGAGAATGAACCTTGCCTTGAAAGAAATAGTAAAAAAGGAACTCCATAAATTATTAGATGCAAATTCCATCTACCTTATATTTGACACCTAATGGGTTTCTCCCTTGGTTATTGTTCTAAAAAAGAGTGGTAAATGGAGGGTATGTGTAGCCTATAAGGAACTTAATAAAGCTACTTTAAAAGACCATTTGCCTTTGTATTTCATAGATAAAGTCCTGGATAAATTCTCTAGAAATAAATAGTTTTCTATCCTCAGTGGTTTTAGTGGCTATAGTAAGAGAAGAATAGCTCCAGAAGACCAAAATAAAATGACCTTTACTTGTCCATGGGGGACTTATTCGTATAAAATATTACCCTTCGGTATTTGTAATGTACCTACCACATTTCAAAGGGTAGTTTTGGCCATTTTTGCTGATTTAATCCATGATTGTGTAGAAGTGTACATGGATGATTTTACCTTCTAGAGAAATACTTTCGTGGAAGCCTTAGATAACCCGAAGAAAGTTTTAAAAACATGTCAAGAATAAAATCTCTCCTATGAAAAATGTTTTTTAATGTTTAATAAAGAAATTGTCCTTGGGAATCATGTATCTTTCTTGGGCATCAAGGTGAATTCACATAAAATTCAAGTGATTGTTAAATTTCAAACTCCATCCTCCCAAAAGGATGTAAGAAGATTTTTAGGACATGTGGAGTATTATAGGCATTTCATTAAGAATTTTCCAAAAAATGCCTCACCTTTATTTAAAATTCTTGCAAAAGATGTCAAATTTCATTCAAATAATTACTACCAAATTGCTTTTAATATACTCAAAGAAAAAATTTCTACAACCCCTATGTTAAGAGGACCTAATTGGACATTACCTTTTCTCATGTCTACAGATGCTTCAGATTCAGTCATAGGAGAAATTTTAGGACAAAGAGAACAAAGAACATATGTTATTTACTATATCAACAAAAACTTGACTTTGGTTAAATTTAATTACACTCTTACAGAAAAGGAATTTTTGGTCGTTGCTTATGTAGTTAATAAATTTTGTCATTACATTACAGAATACGAAGTCTTGCATAGACTATGTGACAAAGTTGGTAGAGGCAAAGGCTTTAAGAAGAGTTATTGAGCAGTCAATAGTAGATTTCCTATTTGAAGGAATTTTTGTTAGCATTGGGGTACCTAGAGAGATAGTTAATGATTAGGGGGCTCAATTTACATCAAATTTAGTTGAATCAATTGGGAAGGAATACAAATTGAAAAACATAAGTCAAATCCTTATCATCCATAGGCTAATGCCCAAGTGGAATCTACAAATAATGTTTTGGAAGGCGTTTTGACAAAGATTGTTCAACTTCACAAAACAGATTGGGGAGAATGGCTTCCTAAGGCCTTATGGGCATATAAAACTACACGGAAAAGCACAACCATAATCCACCATATGAATTGGTATATGGAAAATAGGTAGTTTTTCTAATTGAATTTCAAATTAAAACTTTTAAAATTACAATGAAAATGGGATTAGACATGTTAGAAGCTCAACAATAAAGAATTATACAGTTAAATGAATTAAATGAGATGTGGTTATATGCTCTACAAAATACCACTCTTATACAATATAAAATAACCAAATCACATGACAGATTTATAAAGGATTTCAAAGCTAGAGATTGGGCCCTACTGTTTGATTTGAGGTTTAAAGACTTCAAGAGTAAGTTTACTACTCGTTGGTTGGGTCCTTATGAAATTCAAATTGTGTTTGATAATGGCATTGTAGAAGTGAAGACAATTGATGGATCAAACATCTCATTTATAATAAATGGTCATAGGTTAAAATTTTATCATCAACCAGTCTCCAGATATCATTTTACTTCTAATTTATTTCAACAAGTAGAGATGGACATTGTGGATAAAGGGGATAATTCTCCTCATCTTCTTTCATCCTGTATTTACATTTTCGAAAAATAATGATGAGCTTACTCTATTCCTTCTTGTGTTCATTAAACTATGAGAAGGACATCTACCAAGTATAGGTTTATCCCTTTATCTGGACTTGGTAGATTATTTATGGAAAAGTAACCCCGCTAGAGTCTTCTTTAAGTTTTTCAAACTCTTTAAAATTGAAAATACGGTGAGCATCAACCATCATGGGCTTGAGAAAAATCCATAGGATAGTATTTGAGTTTCATTTGATTTTTCCAGACATTAAAATTAAAAATACCATCGAGCATTAACTATCCTAGGCTCGATAAAAATCCACAATATGGTGTCATAAAAAGAAAGTGTAAATAAGGTGGTTTGATGGTATGTAGCAGTGGGAAAGTGGTCCTACCTAGTAATGGTTTCTTTCTTTCACAATAAAAGTGTGTGAACTATTTCCTGTAATTTCAAAGTTCAGAACAGAGTTTCATGTACCTTTATGCAATTACAAGAATTTATGAACATGTATATTCTTAGTTATTTTCTAAGCAAGGTTATTTTCAATAAATAATCACTCTTGCCAATGATTATGTTAAAGGAAAAAAATTAATCAACATCAACATTAGCATTAGTAAGAGAAGAAAGCTTCCAAATTCTAGTAACAAAGCTTTCAGATTCTTGTAAGAGAAAGTTTAGAATCTTGCAATAAAAGCTTTAGAAGAAATGGTCAATTCAATATAAGTCAGTTTCATCCTTAATCCATTTATACATACCAAGGATCGATGGTATTAACAAGTCAATATTCAAAACTTTCCAAAAAGGTAATGAGGTAAATGTTTCAATTGTATTTATTTATAAACTTAGAAGATTTTTAAATAATTTATTTAACCTGGAAAAGCTTGCATTATGTCTTTTCCTAAATTCCTACTTCATCATTACTTTAAGTGTGGAACTCAGACCTATAACTTCATTTGTCTCTCTGCAAAATAATTACCCTTAATGCTTAAAACTAACAGTTCAAGCATTTGAAGTAATAATTATATACCTGATTACATATCATTATTTTGAATTTCACGGCACATTTCTAATATTGGGATGCAATGTGATATTTGTGCTTTTGTTACAAACATCACAATCATGAAATACCAATGCCATTTTGAACTAGTCTCAGTTAATAGTTCATCTTTGCTCTCAAACTTGTAATCTAAAATTATCCTACTATGTTCCCTTACATTGCTACCAAAATTTGAACTGATCTCTCCACCATCTAAGTTAACATGGTAAACACAGGGGCGCCACACAGTGAACCACAAGGCATAATTTTTCTAGAAAAATATCCTACATGTCACATTTTGTTCCGCATAGCAGGATTGTTGTCACTCTTCAAGAAATTTCAAGGGAACAATGTAGTGGCAACTAAGGTGTTAAAAGAAACCTTTAATGGATAGATTCAAAGTATAGGGGACATAACCCTTTCAATTTTAGGAGAAACCCTAGCTAGAATTATAGAACTAGAGAAAGTGAGCGAGAAATGGTTAAAGGCCAAAGGATAAAAAATAAAGCATGGACAATGTTCTTGAAGAGGTTGAACTAGAATCCCAACTGATCAAAAGGATTTATGTGCCTGTGGCTTCAAGATCCTTCGCAGACATCGTGTGCTTCTTACAGAAGTATGTCACCTACGAAGGTAGGTATAGTATCATTTTTCTATATCATATACGCATGCTTGAGCATGTCAAGGATAGCATTAGAAAGATCATTTTTCCTTTTTCCTTTTGCAATAGTTTATTGAAAATTCCCACCATGGTTCAAAAATGTGATTCCAGTAGGGAACAACTACTTTACCACAATGGGTTGATAAAGTTAATCATCTTGGATTAACTAAGTAGGTTAAATCAGACCTGGGATGAATTTTTATAAAGAAATAGGTTTGGAGTTAAGGAGGTCATAGTTGGAAATCCCAATGAAGAAAACCTTGATAGTGAGGGAAATCATGGTGAAGAAGATATCCCTAAGATGCAAGCAAACCCTAAATCTACCCCTGAATTACAAGAAAATGTTGAACCTGAGCAGAGTTCCCCAATTCATTAATAATTTGAAAAATTACGAGGAAGATCAAGGAAAACAAGGGTTATAGCAAAAACAAGGATAAACATCCTCTCTGAAAATCATTAGCTCAACTTCTACAAGAAGAAAAACAAAAACTAGCTCTAAGGTTCCATCAATAGTTCGTAGAAGAATGACAAGGGGAATGGAAAAGGTGTTAAGAGAAGTTTACGGGGAAACATATAAACCTACAAAGTTGAAATACCTGCATTAGAAAGACAAGACTAAAAGCTTGATACTTTACCAAGAATATTTGGGGGAAGTTTACATTGAATAGTGCCACTAATTTCAACAGGAGCAAGAAATGTTAAAGATTCATTGGTACATAAGGAGGGCCAACATATAGCAGAAAAAATGGAGCCAAAAGATAAATAGATAAATACCTTGTTAACTAAGTTAAATAAGAAATACAAAATGATAAAGAAGTTGAAACAAGAATTGTATGAGGTAGAATTGGTAAACAGGGTAGTGAAGGACGAGAATGCAAAGTTGAAGGAATAGAGTGCCCATCAAAGGGAAAGGCGAATAACACTTAAACAAAAATATGGATCCTTGTATGAAGAAAATGTAATAAAGATAAAACAAAATAGGAATTTAACAATAAGAATCAGAAATTTGCAAGAAAATCTAGGAAATGGGACTTCATCAAATACCAATTTAAACCTTCTTATTCATGCAACAGAGGTAGCATAAAGCAACATGCCCTACAATTTTGGATAAAATTTTGAGAGGATACTAACCCCAATTTTGTTTGCATGAGGACATGCAAAAACAACAGTCTTGGGGAGATGTTGGGTACAAATTTTGGTACTTTTTGCCACCCTATTTTAACCCTTTTACCCTCATTTTGGAACCATAAACCCTTCCTTTTTACTAGTTTGATGAAGATAATGGCATGAAAATGGTGCATTAAAGGTAATAATTTTCTATATAACACTCTTCTCTTTGTAGTTTTTAAATATTTATTAGAAGCATTTATTTTGCAAAATTACAACCTACAAGAATTCTTGCAATTAGAGGATATCAACAAAAGTAGAATTCATGTAAATATTCCAAGCTCTATTGGATTCTATGTTACCCATTCTTATTTTGACACCAAGAATACATTAAAAAAATTCATCTAATGGATAATTACCTATATATCCTCCTCGTAGATCAACCAGGAATAGAATCGGAAGATGGAGGAGGCGGAATGGAGAAGCGGTTGCGGTTAGGGTCTCGCTAGGACCCTGAAGATTTTTCAGCATCTACGGTCACCTATGCCTGCACCTCACTACCCTCCCGTACACTAGCCCCATAGCATACCCTCTACACCTGTTGACCCATCACGGTCATTCCTACACTTTTACCGCCTAGGGTTTACCCACACCCTCCTCAACTCTACCCCGCTTGCTCCCAACCACTACAGCAACAGACATCCCTTGGTTCTGGAGGCAGGTGGCGCGAGAATATAGCGATGGTTATGGAGGACCTAGTGGACTACTCAGAAGACCCACTAGCGGGTACCTCCATCTGGACATCTCCCCAGGTAAACCCGACAAGTAGCTACCCTTACGACTGCGATTTCTCTGACATCGTTGCTTCGTTGCCCTCAATCTCAGGGCCTTCATGTTCGGTGGTTACCCTCTCAGAGGCCTCCCCCTCCTTACCAGATCTCACTGCTTAGCCTTTGTCGCCATCCACCCTAAATTTTATGGACCAAACCCTGGAACCTAGCCTTGGAATATCCTCGGAGGGCATCACTTCTTTCCCATCCTTTGCCGACTCTCGAGTCCCTTCAATAGCTCTCTCTAGCGATCCTATTACCTTCACTCCTGTGCATCTAGTGCTACCCTCCTTGCCCCCCCCCCATCTAGAAATATAACTTATATTCACCCCATCTCCGTAGTCGTCCCATATGAACCCCATTTGGACGTCCCTGTGTCTGAGTCAAACCCTACCCAAGGTGTCCCCCAGACTACCTTACCTAATGAAGGAACCCAAAAAGAAAAAAAACCAAGGGTCCTGAAACCGAAGGCTTTTGAGGTTTTCATACGTTTAGGTGAGGACTTTCAGTGCAGTGAGGCCATGGACACAACCGACCGTGTGTTGGTAGGAAAGTCAGGGGCCGGTCTTACAGCGCGTCTAGGCTGAAGCAATGGGCGATGAAGGTTTGGGGACATCATTTGGCTAAACACCATTTTTCCAAACGTTTGTCAAAGGATGGTTTGCGCTTCACTTTACCAGGGCAGAGCACACCAATTGGGTACTCTCAATGGTTTGGCATCTTGAACAGGCACCAGTGCTCCTTCGCAGGTGGACTCCTCTATTCGATCCATAATGAGAACATCTTGGAGCAAGCCCTCTTTGGGTCTGGCTACCTGGCTTGCCTTTACAGTTTTGGTCAGAAGACATCTTCAAATGCATAGGGAACTCCCTGGGAACTTACCTGGATATGATAAATCCTATCTCTCGACAGGAAGGATGGCATATGCAAGAATATTGGTACACATAGATACCAGTGATGGGTTACAGGAATTTATCATGATCCAATGGTGAAATTTCTCTCGAAGACAAAATTTGGACAATGAAGGGGTCCCCTTCAGATGTAGAAGATGTCACAAGGTTGGGCATCTCTATCAAGACTGCCCTCTTATTAGCAAGAAAACAAATGGGGATGTTGGGCGGAGAATACCTCCAAAGATAGTACACGATCAGGGAGAGTAGCCCCCTAGCAAAGAAGAAGGGAATCATGCTTATTTATCTCAATCAAACAAGCCCCAATCTCAGGAGACCCCGAAGAAACGTGATAGGCCTCCTCTTTGACCTCCCTCTCCTCCTCTCACTAGGGCAAGGGGAGTTGTCAGGGCAACGATTTCTTCGGGTATGAATTCCTCTTCTCCTAACCCCTCTCACCTGTTTACATATGATGGTTTAAATGAATTTCCTGTTGCTTGAAAAAATAATGGAATTGGTGTTACTCCCCTCCCTTTCCCTCTGGCCTACCCCTTTTGCACCCCGGCTCCTACCTTCTCTGACACCACTCCATCTCTCCCAGATACCCCCCAACATCTCCCCTAGTACTGGACCTCCCTCCCCGCATTATCAGACTCGATCCAAGGCTAAGAAAAAGTTAAAAGCCTCAGATCATTTTGGTCTTGACCTTATACTGTCCCCTTTCCCTCCTAAGCTTCCTAGGGAACGACCCTCCTCCCTCTCAGAGGCACAAATCCAAGTTGGAGGTGAGATCACCTTGGGCAGGCAATCAACCATTCACAGAGCACTTAGAGCATCGAACCCCTCATCTGACCTCCCCCCCATGAAGATTGTCTCTTTGAATTGGAGAGGGTTGGCTAGTCCTGATAAAAAACTGGCCCTTCGCATACTGATCCTTGCCACTCCCGTCAATGTCATCTTCCTTCATGACACCCTGGGGCCAGTTGATTACATTACTCACCTCCTTGATTCTATGTTCCTTGGATGGACCTTTATAGGCCTCGATGCTAATGGATGATCCGACGGACTTGCCCTGGGATACAACAAGTGTTCCATCAAACTCTATAACTGTTGGGGAGGACCTGGGCATATTAGGGTAGAACTGTTCTCATCTAATTTGGGTATAGAGGTGTAAGCCATAAATGTATATGGGTCGTGCCATCATATGCCTGCCTTTTGGGACCACCTCCTTAGCTTAGAAGTATCTCAGAAGGTTTTCCTAATCTTGGGAGGGGATTTAAATGTTTCCATTGGTCACTCTGAATCCTGGGGACACCATGCTCAACTGGATCCATTATCTACATATTTTGTGAATCTTCTAGTTCCCATAATTTAATGGACATCCCCTCAGCCAAATTGTTACCTACCTGGAGGAACAATAGAGTTGGGGAGGACTGGCTTACTCGAAGACTTGACCGTTTCCTCATAAAGGAAGGACTTCTGACACTGGGTCTACTCCATAGACAGTGGGTGGGAACGGGAGGAATCTCTGATCATCTACTTATTTATATGGAAATCAATGGGGGGCCTTGGAAACCCAAGGGTCCTTTCAAGTTCAGCTCCTCTTGGTTAAAAGATCCCACCTATATTCATATGATCATGAGCTTTTGGAAGTCGCATCCCTGAGATGCTGGTGGGAACATAATAGAGGGTTCAACCCACAACCTTATCGAGATGAAGAAGCTCTCCAAAATCTTGTCGCATAATAAGAGAATAAAGGATGATCAAACCCTAATGAATGCAGAAAAGGAAATTGTTGAGTTTGAAAATAACTTGGATGGGGTCTACATATCAATAAAACACAAGGACAAACTCATTGATCTATATGCCGCCAGGAGGAAAATTCTCAAGGACCGTGAAGAAGCAAGGAGGCTACGAAGTAGAGCGATCTAGCTGCATGAGGGAGATGACAATACAAAATTCTATCATAAGTTTGAAAATGGCAGGAAAGCTATTAATACCATCTTGCAGCTCTCGAACGAGCAAGGCCACATTGTAAATACCGTCCCCCAGCTAGCATCATTGGCATCCTCACACTTCAAACAGATATACAGCCCCCACCCCCCCAAATGTAAATCTGGCCGAAATCATACAAGTAGCCCAATTATTCCCTCAATGTGTGGATCAATAGGAGGGCAAGGAACTGACTAAGGAAATCACAATAGGTGAATTGGAAGCCACCCTCAAATGGTTTAAGAAGGACAAGAGTCCAAGGTCGGATGGATGGTCGATCAAGTTCTATCTAGCTTTTTTTTGAAACCCTAGGGGCTGACCTCCTTAAGTTTATTGAACACTCCAGAACTAGTGGCAAGATTCATGAATCCTTCACCTCTACTTGCATTGCCCTCATTCCAAAGTCTGACAATCCTTCCACCTTTGATGATTACAGACCTATATCCTTATGCAATTGCATCTATCAGGTCATGGCTAAGATCATAGCCAATCGAATGCGGCCCATATTATCCGGTCATATATCATAGGAGCAATTCGCTTTTCTACAAGATCGACAGATTCATGAGGCAGTGGGAACTTCCCAAGAGGTCTTACACTCTCTGCACTCCAACAAAATCAAAGGTCTGATCCTAAAAGTCAACCTCTCTAAAGCCTTTGATAGAGAAAATTGGTTGTATATTAGAATGCTTCTAAGCCACCTAGGGTTTCCTTTTGATTTCATTAAATGGATCATGAGTTGCATCACTAACATACCATTCAGTGTGCTAATCAACAGAGTGGCTTCACCTTTCTTTTATTTTGAAAGAGGTTTTAGACAGGGTTGCCCCCTATCTCCATTACTATTTCTCCTGATAATGGAAGGACTCAGTAGGCTAGTCAAAGAAGAGTTCAGAAGGGGCAGACTATAGGAGATAAAAATCACAGAAGGGTGCACATTGACCCATCTACTGTTTGTGGATGATGTCCTGCTATTCCTCAATGGAAGCATAGGGGATTAATAATCATGAAGAACACATTCGCTCTATTCCAAACAGCCACTAGTATGGTTGTAAACAACAACAAGTCAACCCTCACTGAGGCTGGATGTTCCCCATATGAAATACGTTATGTGCTGCAAAGATTCTAGTACACTCTCTTTAGATTGGAAGATGGGCTCAGATATTTGGGCTACAAGCTAAAGCCATTGGGGTATAAAATAACAGATTAGACTTGGCTTATTTCCAAGATGGGGAAAAGAATTAATATTTGGTACTACAAATACCTTTCTAGGGCGGGCAGACTCATTCTCATCAAAGTTGTCCTAGAGGCCACCCCGGTCTATTAGATGTCTCTGGCATGGATCCCTAGGGGTATACTCTCTAGAATCCAAGCCTTATGTTGTAGATTCCTTTGGAAGGGACAACAGATAGGTAGAATTTTTGCATGGGTCAAGTGGGAGGCCCTAAATTTTCCCAAGAAAAGGGGAGGATGGGGCATCAAGAAATTAGAGGACTTCTCCACTTCTCTGGCAGTGAAACTTGGGTGGCAGCTTGTTACATCAAACAGTCTATGGACAAGGGTGATTGTTTCAAAATACATTTCCCCTTTAAACCTGATGGATTGGCCAAGCCAACCACAAAGACTCCACTCAGGGGTATCAATTATATGGAAGGCTGTAATAAAATCTCTGAACATCATCAGAGCCAGCATCACATGGAAAATATAGTCTGGAATTAATGTGAGGATTGGTTTGGATCCATGGATTGGATGTGAGAATGCCACAGGCTGCTAGAAAATCTCAAATCCTTTCTCAGAGACATCAATATTACACATATCGACCACATAGCAGACCCTGAACACACCACTCTATTTCAGCAAGCCTGGAAATCAGCCCAGAGAATTAACATTCCCCAACAATGGAATGCACTCATGAGGACCCTCACTGAGGCTCACATCTAGATTGGTGAAGGAGAAGATGAGGTCATATGGGCACTCTCGAAATCTGGAAAATATACCCCAAAGGATGGATACCTTGTGTTAGCTGAAGAATGTCGCCCACAAGCCATAGAATCCTGGTGGGAGCATTTGTGGAAGATTAAGGGACCCCCAGGAACAGACTTCTCATGTGGACCATACTGAAAAACAAAATCCCCACTGGGGACAACCTTCTCAAACGAGCCCAACACAACCCTTTTTGGTGCCACCTCTGCAAATGTAACAATGAATCTGCCTCACACCTATTTATTGAATGCCAGGCTAACTCAAAGCCTTTGGCAATCGATATTAGCCATGATTCCATCCCCGAGCAGGTGGAAAGGTGCGACTGTAAAGGATACCTGGTCAACTTGGTGGTTAAGCGTTGCTCCAAAAAAGCTCTGGAATCTCCCTTTACTCATTTGCTGGGGACTTTGGATTGCCCACAATAAACTCATTTTCATGAATACCACTGCACACTGGCATTCCATTGCATCCCATATCATTTCCGATTACTCCATCATCCCTGATGATGAGGAGACGACATGACCCCAAACCATCGTACCCAAATCCATAAATCATACAAATTTTTGGGCTTATTTTGATGGTTCTGCTCAGGAGGAAGGATGCGGGGGAGGGGCCATACTACACCTCACTGCTTCTCATTTCTACCATATACAAATATGACTAGGCTGGGGTATGAATAATTTTGTAGAACTATCCTCTACAAAATTCCTTATACAATATGCCCTAGAAATCCAATGTCGAGACCTCCAACTCTTTGGGGACTCAAAAGTTGTCTGTGACTGGTTAAACAAAAGAACTAGATGCTCTGCATATACTTTGATACATATCCTGGATGAAGCTCATCGACTTATTACATAATTTGACACATTTACATGTGATCACATTTACAGGGAACGAAATGCAGATTCTGACAAATTATCCAAAGAAGTTGTGCACGGGCCATCCGGCACTTTGATGATACAAGAACATAGAGAGGGGGCTTTTTACCAATACTACCATCGGCCTTTCATGGACATAGATGAATAGCAAGCTCACAAGGAGCTTGGCTTATGTTTATATTTTTTTCTTTTAAATTACCATCTGTAAATATTTATATGTTTTCATTTTCAGAAACCTATGGACACGTTACATGGCTACAGTTATTCAATTTTCATAAAACAGTATGTTGAATACATCAGAAAATGATGCCTCCTTGTGAGGACAAAAGGCATCAATATTAGATCTTTTTTTGGAACGTTATTTATCTGACAAGCATTGCCTCTTACAGCATATGCTTTTGCATATACAATATGTAATTTTCTCATTTAATGAAAATTACGTTTTTTCCAAAGAGAAAAAAAAATTCTCCTCGTAGTTGGTCACAACCCTAAAGTCAACAACTCGTCAAAACAAGGTGTCACTACTCGGCAATTCCTGCAGTCAGTTCAGGATGATCACCAGAATTTTCTCCATCAGTTGAAATTCAAGCAGTTGGACCTGGAAATCCATGTCTAAGTTATGGAAGATCAAGGAGAATGATATCAAATCACTACTTTTCCTTTGTATATATTTTATCTTGCTTGAAATGCTTAACTGACCCCATGTTTGGGCAAAAATTAGTTCGAATTTTGATATTTTTTGTATAAAATAGTTGAATAAACGAGAAACAAAATTAGCCATATATTTTACTCATTACCTATGAACAAGACTGGTATTTTGTATTAAGTTTGTAAGTTGCATTAATATATGAAGACTTTTCTCTGATGTGGTGTATGATTTCCTTTAGCTTCTGAGCATTTTCCTTGATGAGATATCCCAGGAGAGCCCCCTTGTATGTGGTGTCTCAATTCTTATTATGTCTTTTATCAGTTTGGTCATATTTTGAGTTTGTTTCACTAATTGGTTTTGTTTTATACATGTAGGATGTACATACCTTTTTTTTCCTATAATTCTACAGTTTCCTATAATTTCCTACAAAATTCCTGTAATTTCCTGTAGATTTTTGAATTTCTTGTAATATATACTTGGTTTTCCTGTAATGACATAGTTTTGATAATAAAACATTGGTTAGGGAATAGAATTTAGTTAGACTCATTTTCTTTATTAGTTATTGTTGTGCTTTAAAGTTGCTTATCAGAATTAATTAGAATTTGTATGCCTTAAGTAATGATTGGAATGATAACTTGAAGGAATTTGCATTTTAAATTGAAAGTATTTATCATTGGATTGGATTGAATTTGTTTATTAGCCTCAGAACATTGGTTTTCCTGAAAGCTTCTTTTCCATCACATTTTATAGGCCACTTTGACTGAACAAGTATGTCTTTAGAAAGAATAATTAATGTGATTGGGTAATGTGTCTCTCTGGGTCTGCATGAGATTAACAATTGAAATTAAAGTCATTGAAATCAATTTTCGGCTTGAATCAATTGTGAGATTTACCTCTACTTGGTTTGTGTTTTATTTTTGCATAGGATAACACCTAAGTAACCAGTTTTCACATATAGGGTTTCACCTCGTAGTTTTCCTACCTTGGTTTGACAAACTAATGTTAAAGCAATTATCCCACTTTGTGACTTGACAATAGGGATAACATCCTTCCTATTCTAGAAGCAAAATTACATCCTCGAGTGACATTTCTATCTTTATTGTTCACAAATATTCTATTATGCACAACACAATGAGAGACTCTCCTTTCATTAGTCTCTTGAAGATTACTACAATACTCTAAATCGAAACTCATGTTGCATCGATGATTTGGGGTGGTTTTTTATTTTATTTATGCCGCTTAAGCGAATAGCACGAGGTCAAGAACCCTTGTGTTCATGACCATAAATTGATGGGAGAATTAACATTATTCAGAGGGTTTCTAGGGCCTAATCAGCATGAATAGGATCTCATCACATGGTCTAGTTCCATAAATTTTTGGTCTTGTTCCCAATGCAGTCGTAGATATATTGAAAATTTTCCACATTCCTGAAAAACCTTATGATCTGAACAGGGTTTATTATTAATGGACAAAGAGATAGGTTATGTTGGACGAACTTGATTGACTTTATATACCTACAACGGTCTTTCTTTAGGACAAATAGAAATCCCACTCATATTGTAACTAGCTTATATTTATATAGATAGGATTCACTAAAGGATCTAATTCATCATATAAGCATCATTTTGATATTGATATATTTATATTGGAAGGTAGGTATTAGTCGAGGACTCTCTATAATAGGAGGGAGCACTATGTCAAGCTTCATAGTTCTTTTCCCTCTCATTCACAATGTAACTAATCTCATCCATCTTTCAAATCTTGAAAAATGCATTGATCACTACATTGTATCCAACTATGTAAATTCTAAAGCTTTTTCCTTCCATCTCCCTTAGCAAAACTACACTAAATTGCAAAGAGGGTGAACTAGGTTAGGTAGCAATGAGGGGTGAAATGAGAGAGGGAGCACAAAGGGTAGGGTTTTTGGTATGGCCATGTTTTTTACTCTAGAGGAAGGGAGGTGGAGGCATGTGGGTCTCATGCTAATTCCCATGTTTAGTTTAGACTTCCATTATTCTATTCCGTTTAGAAAAAAATTATTCTTTTTTTATTGGTTAAAAATTTAAAGTGTATGGTTTTTTTTAAATTATTATTTATTAAATATTTCATATATATTTCATTATAAAATAAAAATAAAAATATATGTAATAATAAGTAAGTTATTTATTTTTTCATTTTCTATATAAATTGAATTAATATAATTAAGACAATAACCAATTAGCATAATAATGGATTTTATAATAGTTATATATTCTCAAGGTTAATAAAGTTATTAACATTTAGTCCCAGGGGGAAGCTCAATGGGTGATCGAAGTAATGTGAGTCCTAAGAAAAAATTAAGAGATCCAAGGTTCAAATCCCCTCGGTTGTGACCCGGTTTATGTAGAGGAGTATAGGTCATTGACCCCTAGAGGTTTACTAGTGGCTATGTGTCAAGTGGGTTGTTGGGTTCCTCTAAGATACAAAAAAAGAAAGTTATTAACATTTAAGGTCACTCAAAAAAGTGTTAATTAATGACAAGGTAGATTAATTAAGACAATAACTAAAGGTTAGAATATTTGTTAAGGCTAGTTAAGGGGGATTAATATGAGTAATTAATGAAATAATCATATGATGTGGATTTAACTAGGATAAGTGCAGAACTAAGGGTAGTTAACAAGTGCATCATAGAACTCGCTTAGCTAGCGATGAGAGAGGATTTATTATATCCATCAAGATCTACTAAATATAAATAATTCTTGTTTAACAAGCAAAGTTGAAAGAAAACTTACACTTGACCTTATGTATGCATGTGTGGGTCAAAGAAGAGTTGTAAATATCCTAAGCTACATTAATGAACCTTATGTTCCATGTAGATATTCAATCCATCAAGAATGGGGAGGATGTGATGGAATTAGGACTGAGGAGGGTCATCACAAGGACCACCACCATTACCATCACCAAAGTTGGCTCTCGTCTTGCACTCCTTTGAGGAAATTAATAAAACTTTAATAGGGAACCAAAAAACTAAGGTAGAAGTAGATTCTATCCATATTGGATCATTATATTGTCTTGCATCCATCTTGATGCTTTAAAATTGGAAAAAATGGAGGAATCAACTCGCAAGACCATTATTACCAATGGGTCCCAGTTTGGTGAATTAGGGTCTGAAATATTTAGGGAGCAGTTTAAGGCATTAAATGGAATTTATTAGGGCTAAAACTTTTCCATGTAAGTGTGAACCATTTCATGATATTCTACACACAAATAACTTTCCAAGAACGCAAGAATTGCCTCAATTGAAGTTTGTATGTAAATTTTATGCCACTCGGAATTTTACCTTCCTATTTTGACCACCATAATTCGAAAGGATGACACATCAACCCCCATTAGTCATGGAAAAGGGACTAGACATGTGTTCATGATGAAGAAGACTCTAGAATAATTAATATTGTAACTCTATTTAAGAGTTAAATGAGTCAAAATTAACAACTATAAGGCTATCAAGTTGTGTTATAATTGGGTCACTAGGAGGAAAAGGGGTTCCATTCTATTTTATTTAATTTTGTTCCATAGATGAGCAGAGTAGCCAAAGATTGGATAGGGAGACAAAAAACATATAGGATTTGTGCACTATAATAGCCCATAGGCCACAAGTCTCACTTCTTTGTACTTATATCCATTTTCCATTTACAGAAAGAGAGCAGAGTAGCCTTACTTTCCAGCTAGGTTTTCTCCCAAAAGGGTTTCCAAAGTTATATCTTTTCTTAATTTTTGGTTTGTGAGTTTTATTTCACTATTCTTTAATTTTACATAATCATAATTTGCATGCATACACAATAAACAATTATTTATAGATCCATAAATCTAGGGAGAAATAAACCCTCACAGTGTAGATTTCAAATTTTAAGCATGATTTTCTAAGATCTATTATAGAAAATTGCTTAGTGGAATATCCATGGTAGTTTATGAATTATATTGGTATCAGAGCAAGTTTCAATAGGTATATTGTGGGGAGTTGTGGGGGACCGGTATCTATTGAACCCCAGTCATGGTTGATGATTCTATGAATAACCCTCATGATCTAGTAGAGGAGAGGTTTGTACGGTTGGAAGCACAAGTCTTAGATATAAACCATAATGTGAGCCTCCTCATGAAAACCCTAACCAGTAAGCTTAGAATTTTCAAAGAAAATGGAGGTACTAATGCAGAGGTGATTTACAGATTTGGGAGAACCAAAGAAGGATTCGAAAAAGAAGTAAAAAATGATCAACCTAATTCAAGTGTTGTGAACCATTGACGATCCCTATTCAAAATGGAATTTATGTTTGAAAACAAGCTCTATTAAGGTGAAATCGATGCTCAGAATTTAATTCATTAGTTGTAGAAATTATAATTTTATTTTAGCGTCTAACACATAGAGGAAGAACAAAATATTCCATTTGCTCGGTTGCAATTAGAAGGCTATGCCTTGACTTGATGGGAAAGCCACACAAAGACCTTGAGGTTGGAGAGAGATCCTCTAGTGACTAAGTGGGAGGATCTCAAAACCCTTATAATGTTATGAACCTTGCACCTTAAAAATGATAAGAAACCAATAATTACAATCCTCTTCACTGGGGAAACCTCATTTTACAATGAATACAATGTAAAAGACAATATTTATTGATTCTAAGACTAGGTCTCTTTACTATATATATATAGAGAGAGAGAGGGAAACCTCATTTTACAATGAATACAATGTAAAAGACAATATTTATTGATTCTAAGACTAGGTCTCTTTAC
>APFE031485625.1:50100-107425 GCA_000404065.3 Pinus taeda
ATAAGTCATATTCCCAAATAAGGGGTATGGGCCTTATATAGGGCTTCATATGTGCGCCCCCACACTTCAACACTAGACAAATGTTAGTGATTTTCAAGAATAAGTCATATTCCCATGCCATCTCTTCCACTTGTAGGTTCTTCTATCTGACAATGTACTCCACAATTGTTGGGTTACTTGGCTACTTAATCCTTGTTTCAAGGATTGTTTATTTTTCCTTCTTCATATATATATGGTACACTTCTTAATTATAAATGAACATCATGGTCATGATCTCGATTAGGTGGAAGACCCTTAAGCATTAATCCAAATACCTTGGGATGATTATTAACAGCTTTAGGGAGATATCCTCACATGGATGATATTGATGTTTAAACATTTAGTGAACATAATTATGCCATTACACCTTGGTGCCCCTATTTGAGTAATATTGTCACTCCATTGGAGCTTATCAATTTAGAGAGTTTCCCTTGGATACTTATATGCTAAATTTACTTTCCTTTTGAGGTAAATCTTATGAAAATATATAGAAAATTAAAGGTCATTATTCCCAATGATTATAACCATTAAACCCTTAATACAACATCAAAACCACCCATTTGTATTCAATCATGGGATTGTCCAACAAATACTCCTTCCTATTGAGCTTACTACTATAGAACTTCCCTGAAAAATTTATGGTGCCTCCATCTACAATCATTACTTGAAACTCTGGTGCTAGACATATAAAACAATTGAGAAGTTTTGATAATTTGTAATTGATGAAGTTATGAGCATTGCCTGAATCAGTAAACATTGTTACCATTTCTCTTTTTTATATCTCCTTCTATCTTGAGGGCTAGTGGAATATTCATGCCAGCCAATCCATAATAGGATGTTGTTGGAGTAGTCTCTTCTAGCTATAGATGTTGTTATGGTCCCAATTATTTATATTCTTCCTCTTTAGAGTCTATGTAGAATAATTTCTTCTTATTGCATGTATGCCTCTTATTTTGTTTGTTGTCATAGTTGAGACATAGTCCCTTTTCTCTTCTTTCATCCATTTTTTGAGAAGTCAACATTGTCAGTTTAGGAGAGAGAGCATGATCTTCACTATAATTATTAGTGACTAATTTTCTAGTGGCCATATTTTTCCTTTCAACTTTATTTGCCAAACTGAAAGCATGCTCTAGAGATTTAGGTTCAAAGAGACACACCTCTTGTTGGATACTTTCCTTTAAAGTTTCCATAAATAGGTCTAACAAATTATGCTCTTAAATATTCATTAAACTGAGACTCAAGTTATGTAATTGTTGAATGTGCTCTCTAACTAAATAGTTTTCTTGAAGAAGTAAAACCCTGGGATCATGAGATTTAAAATGAAATGTTATGAACCTTGTGCCTTAAGAATTATAAGAAACCAATAATTACAATCTTCATCAAGGGGGAAACTCCCTTTTACGATGAATACAATGCACGAGAAAATATTCGATAATACTAATGCTAGGTCTCCTTAGTATTATAGAGAGAGAGGGTACAATTATACTAAAATGGGACCATGAAAGGTTCTAGCCTACATAACAATACAACAATAAAAATGTAAGCACTCCATTTTTTGGGACTACTAAGGGGTCTTAGGGTTAATATGGACCTTATATAGGGCTTACATATTGAGTCACAATTTTACCCTATTGGGTATGCAAAGAACCAGCGGATCTAGTGGCATTACTTCAGGAAGAAGTAGGGGTAGATTATACAATAATACACCACATAATTTAGAAATATGGTCATAATGTTGGGTATCTCCCCTAGGAACCTATATATACTCTTCAAGTATTTTGGGAGTTACACAACCATTTATGGAAGCAAGTGATGTTGTTCAAGTATAGATCGATGGACGAGGCTTGTGTATATGCACACTACCTAGAGAACATAGGCCAAAAGAAAGGGAAATCTAGTGGGTCAAAGAAAAAAGGGCATCATGAAGCTTCCAAGGAGGAAAGAAGAAGTAAAAAGGAGGAAGACAAGAATATAGCAACCACAACAAACTAGTGAAAAGACCCAAGAAATCACTACAAGCATTATAACATTAATGGTCATATAAATAAGTTTGGGAGTCACATCTAGAGCTTAACCTGAAGAATAGAAAGAAATATACAAAGAAGAATAACCTCATGGCCATTGATTCAAGAAACCATGTTGAAAGTATCTTGGACGTGAATGAGAAGATTAACTGTACATTAATACAAAAGGATGTGGATCTGAGTAACCTTCAACAACATGAAGTGAACAAGAAGACCAGACTCTTCCATATAAACATATAGGTAAAGAAGATAAAGATTGATGCTTTGTTCGACTAAAGATCACAACTGAATCTCATTTTATCAGATATGGTCAACAAATTGGGATTGGAATTTCATGATCATCCAAGCCCATATCCATTGGGATGGGCAAATAAGGATGTAGAAATAAAGGTACCAAACAGTGAAAAGTTAGATTTTCTATCAATGATAATATTATTGATGAAGTTGAAATAGATGTAGTTCCCCTTGGCACACGTGGAGTGGTGTTTGGAAGTCCCTACATGTACATGTGAGATGCAGTTTTCATCTAGAGAGACAACCAGTACCATATCATCGAGATGGAAAATCCTTCACCATTAATGCATGCAAGGGCAAGTTTAAAATTTCATTATTAAGTGCCAACCAAGACAAGAAACTTATCAGTTATAGTAAGAAGTGTGTTTTACTATTTTTAAAAGAAAAACAATGTATAGAAGAGTTAGTGAGAGAAAAGTAATCACTAGAGGGGTGTACAAAGAAATAGAAACAACAACTGGAAGAGTTTTTTTAGACATACATATATGTCTTCCGGGAGCCTAAAAGGATACCGGCCAAGAGGGAAGTGGAGCATGAGATCTAGCTATTGTTAGACTTCCCATTACCAAATATTGTGTTGCATAGGAAATCCATTATAGAAGTAAGTGACATGAAGAAGTAATAGCGGCAACTACTAAAATAAGGTGTCATTCGACCAAGTACCTTATCATTTGGGTCACCTATCATCATTGTGCCAAAGAAGTATGGGATTTGGCATATGTATCAATTATAGGGCATTAAAAAAATACTCTCAAGAACAAGAACCCCCTTCCCAAGATAGATGATCTCTTGGATTAGTTGCAACAAGCCTAATACTTCACCAAACTAGAATTAAAGTCAGGATATCACCAGGTTTGGATTAGAGAAGGAGATACCTAGAAGAATGCCTTCAAAACCAAGCAAGGTTTGTATGAGTGGTTACTGATTTCAGTTGGCCTATGTAATGCACCATTTATGTTTATTAGGTTAGTGAATGATATACAAAACCCTTTTATAGATTCATTTGTTATTCAATTTGGATGATATATTGGTATATAGTGCTACCTAGGAGGAGTACATCTCACATTTGACGTAGGTTATAGAGACATCGAAGAAGCACCAATTGCCCTAAAATAAAAAGAAGTGTAATTTTGCACAACATTTGGTGTATTTATTTTCTTATATTTCCTTAAAACCCAATAATTGATTCGTAATTTTCCAAGTGTAAAACTAGAAATATGTGATAGGTGGAGGAGAGTTGAATATATATCCTTCCAAGATGGATGCCATTATGAAGTGGGAAGTTCCTACTAATTTTTTTGAGGTTATGAATTTCAATGGGGCAGCATAGTACCTAAGGAAATTCATAGCATTGTTTTCACCATTAGCAATAGGACTCCACATCGTAATAGAAATTGGAAAGATTTTTTGGTAGGAAAAGGGTCATTAAAGGGCCTTTGAGGAGTTAAATAAGAATATCAATGAAGAAACATTTATGGAATTACTGAAACTGCAACAAGCCCTTTGAAGTGGATACAAACGCGAGTGGATATGCTTTGGGAGCAGTCTTGATGCATGGGGAAGGCACCTATGTTACCATTTTAAAGTATTTCATGGGGCAGTTCTCAACTACCATATCTACAACAAGGAGCTCTATTACCTTACGTAAGTTGTGAAGAAGTGGAAACATTATCTGATGGGAAAGGATATAGCAATCCACACAGATCATTAGTCACTATAGTATTTGCAAGCCCAAAGTAAGCTACAACAATCCAAGCATTACAAGTGGATGGGGTTTTTACAATAGTTTCATTTAGTGATCAAGTGTAATAAGGGAAGCATAAACAAGTTGGCCGACATGCTTTCAAGGGAACCCACATCAAATATCACAACTTTGGTAACTTTGATGCACATGGAGCCATTCACCCATGATGTATACATAGAGGTATTTAGAGTACGAGGAATTCAAGGAAGTGTTTTAGTACTTGGAAATCCAAAGTCATGTGCATATTGGTGATAGCACAGTTGAAAACCATCTCTAGGATGGGTTACTCTACAATCTAGTTAAGTTACGTGTTCTTGAAGGTGAGTTCTTGTAGTTAATTAGAGAGGCTCGCACCTCCAAGGTTGCAAGGAACTTTGGTATAGAGAAGACAATGGCCAACTTGTAGAGGTATGTGTATTGGCCCAAGATGCAAGAATAGGTAGCTAGGTACATAAGAGGATGCATGCTTTATTGTACCAACAAGCCTAGTAACATGAAACAGGGTATATAACGTCCCTTGCATGTACCCACTTGTCCTTAGGAAAGAATTTCCATGGACTTTGTGGGAGGTTTACCAACAACTAGGAAAAGACATGACTACTTGTTCATGGTAGTTGACAAGTTTAGCAAGATGTTTGTTCTTATGCCTAATAAAATATCATTAATGAGAAAGAATCAATAAACTTTTTCTTTGGATAGGTCTGGGTGCACTTTGAGATACCAGGGAACACGTTTCATACATGGACATAAGACTTCTCATTGTGTTTTGGACTACATTGTGGGAGAAGATGGACACTAAGTTGAAGAAGTCTACAACATTTGATCCACATAAATATGGGTAGATATAAGAAGACAATAGGACTTTTCTATATCTTTTGAGGGGTTACAATTAGACACATTCAAAGACCTAGGATGAAAATCTGGTATATATACAACACTCTTATAACAAAGTAGTCCACACTTCTACTGGTAAGTTCCCATTTGAAATTTGTTTTGGATATTTTTCACCTTCACCTTTGGATATTTCATATGGGAAACAAGGAGTGAGGAAAGATTTTACAAGTAATGCCTTAAAAATACAAAAAATTGTTGATAATATCAGGAAGATCCATATACAGGTACATGAGACACTGCATAAGTCGCGGGAAAAATACAAGGCCATGCATGATTAGCACAAAATAGGGAGGTCATTCAAGGCGGGAGACAGAGCATGGTTACAGTTGAAAAAGGAGAGGCTATAGGGTCATGGTAAGAAAATCAAGGATCTGCGATATGGTCCCTATGAGATACTAAAAATGGTAGGAGATAATTCTTATACACTTAGTCTAGCCCCATACATGTGCATTTACTTAGTGGTGAATGTGCGGAATTTGAAACTTTATGAGCCTTCCATGCTAGATCAAGAAGATGAATAGGTCCTACCTTCTGTAGAGGATTTGGCACCAGATGCTTAGGAAAAGTTGAAAGAGGATACAATTTTGAATAAGAGGTCCATAACTACAAGACAAGGATAGCATGACATTTGGTAGATTAGGTTGAAAGGATAGCTTCCAAGCAAAGCTAAATGGTACACCCAAGAGAAGGTGGAGGAAAAATTTTGTCACCTCATTTAATAGAAGCTTTTACGGACCAAATGCCTCCCAAAATGGGGAGGTATGATTTGGATTGGATCATTATATTGTTATTCATCCATATTGATACATTTATACAAGAAAATGTGAGGAATCAACTCACAGGACCATTTTTACCAGTGTTTCCAGTTTGGCCAAATGGGTTTATGAAACCCTTTGGAATAGTTTGAGGCATTAAATGACATTTTTTGGGGAGTAAAACATTGCCACTTAATCTCACACCATTCCACATTATTCTACACATAGGTACATTTCCAAAGGCAAAATAATTGCCTCAGTCAGAGTCCATATGTTGGGTGTGTGTGATATTCTTTCCACGACTAGTTGCACACGTAGGGGGGTCATAGTTCCCCCTGTTCATTGCACCAGGAGTAGCAGGGGGTCACAGGTGGGGTAGCATCTCCCCTGGTCGGGGGATTTCAAGGGGGAAGTAGCCCCCTGCACGGGGTCTGGAGAAGTGCCCCGGGAAAAAAAATGGACCCTATATTAGGTGGGTAGACCTGCCTATGGTTTTGTGCATCGGTTTTGCACATGGTTTTGGGCATGATGGTTTTCTTCCTATGGTATTTTGTAGATATGGTCAAGGGAACTACAATTATGTTTTAATCCAGGGTTAATGGATTGGGGTTTATGAATGCTTCGGCATGTATATATATGTATTGTAACATTGAAAGGAATATAATGGGAAATCAATATGGTAGTCTCGGTTTTGGGATCCAAGGGAAAATATCTGTGTATTTGTTTTGTGTTTCTTGCCAATGTATATTTTCTATTTTTTAAGAATTCGTTTGCAAGTAATTTATGTACAGGGTTAAAACCTACACCATATGCAAAAGTTATGCCACTCAAAATTTGACCTTCATGTTTTGACTACCATAATTCAAGAGGATTCCACATCAACCCCAATTATTCATGGAAAATGGGCTAGCCACATGGCCATGATGAAGAATACTCTAGAAGATTCCATATTGTAACTTTTGTTAAGAGTTGAAGGAGCCGCACCTAAGCACTAGTAGGTTATCATGTTATGTTATAACTAGACCACTAGGAGGAAAAGGTGTTCCATTTTATTCGAGTGCATTTTATTCAATAAATGAGTAGAGTAGCCAAAGATTGGATATGGATAGAGAAAACAAAGATAATTTGTGCATTGTACTAGCCCATGGGCCACAGGCCTCACTTCTTTGTACTTTCATCCATTTTCCATCAAGAGAAAGAGAGAAAAACAGCCTTACCTTCTAGTTGGGTTTTCTCTCGAAAGGGTTTTCCATGTTATATCTTGTGTTAATTTGTTGTTTGTGAGTTTTATTTCATTTTTCTCTATTTTCTGCATAATTATAATTTGTATGCATGCATAATAAACAACAATTTAATAGGGGTGACAAATACTTTTTGGAATATATGGGAAGATGTGAATTCTTAACAGATCTATTATATTATATAATATATTATATATATATATATAATTATATATATAATATATATATATATATAATTATTTTTATATGATTATATATATATATATATAATATATATTATTATATATATATCTATATATATATATATTACCAGTAATATATCTACAATTTTTTTATTTGAGAAAAAAAAATTACAGATCCAGAAACCGAAGGAAAAATAAACCCTCATAGTGTACATTTCATCTTTTAAGCATACTTTTATCATATTTGTTGTGATGAATTATCCAATGCAATATCCATGTTAATTTATAGATAAAGAGCACCCTCCAAGAGGGGTGGGAAACACTGAGGGAACAAGGGATTTTGAATGAGGACCTCTAACTGAAGATATCACTAGGGAACTCTATAAGATTGGGCTCCCATATTTTGTTGGAGTTCATGCCAGTGAACATTTAGAATATTGGCCAAAAGAAATGATGATATATTTCACATTAAGGGTTTATTCTTCCAATTCAGATGCTAAGATAACGATATTTCAACTTAGATACAATGCCTTGAATTGGTGGGGTAAATTAGAGCAAAAATTACACCTCACTATTGACACTGTCACCTAGGAGTTATTTGAAGAAAATATCAGGAAAAAGTACTTGCTAGCTTATTACAAAGAACAACATGTAGGAGCCTTCCACACTTTGTTTTAGGGAAACCAAATAATAGAGTAATATGAGATCTAGTTTATGGATTAGGTAAATTATATCTCCTACGTGGACACTTATTAGTGCTAGGTAGATCATTTTATTTATGGATTGAACCCTAAGATAATGGAAATTGTATGGATGTGGAAACCATCCTCAATTGCGGAAGTTGTTGAAAAAAATCAGTATGTAGAAGAAAACTTGGACTTAAAAGGGGAAAACATGGCTATATTTCCACAACAAAGATTTATGGGAAAAGCCCCTCAAACCTTCTTTGAGGAAGGTCTAGGTTTATACCATATGGAAACAAGGTTGCACCTAGAACAATGGAAATAGGGATTTCAATGGCTACCAGTGCTTTTCCAACAACTTCAGGGACTCATGCAAGTCTTGGACAAACACATGGAGTTGTAAGTAGAGGAAGAGGTTCTAAGGGAAGGATCTCACTTCAGAGGGACCATAAAAATCTATCTAGAATCCACTTCATGTCTCATTTGGGGATGTGGAGGACCTCATTACTAGTGTGATTGCCCAAAGTCACAAACTAGCACCACTTGTAGAGAAAGAAAATCACCATGGGAAGAACAGGAAACCACAATCGGATTTATGTAGCAATAGATAACCACGAAGCTAAACAATAATCCACTGTGATGGAAACCTTAGTTGTGATAAACCATGTAAAAGTTAAAATTGTTTGATTTTGGTGCTACATATAGTTTCATTTCACCATTTGCATTAGAAAAATGTGGGTTGATAGCCTATGATCTCGATGACTTTAAACAAGTTGAGATGGTTTCTAGGTAAAAAAAGTAGTAAGATGACCAATGTTTACTAAGCATTAGAGTGTGTACAACTAATTTCATACATCACTTCCTTGGGAATGTACAATGAAATCATTGGAATGGACTAGGTGGAGGCTCATCAAGATCTAGTGCGTTGTTTAAAAAAGAAAGTGATATGTTTAGATGATGAGAGTAGATCATTTGAATCTGTAGTATCAAGAGAGGAATGTCCCTACAATTCATCTCAACAATGAAAGTAAAACATTTCCTTAGGCAAGGATGTAAATTGTATGTGGTTGAGGACATAAATGACAAGAAGGGACCCTCCCTTGATTAGCACCCAATTTTGTCCAAATTTGAGGATGTTTTCCTAAAAGAGTTTCAAGGCTTACCTCCTAAGAGGGATATTGTACTCGCAATCAAATTAAAACCTGATGTGGAGCAAATATCCAAGGCACCCTACAAGATTATGTCTCCAAATTTTTTCAGTTGCAGATACAGTTAAAAGGACTATTAGACTTGGGACTTACTAGGCCCAATATTTCACCTTGGAGTGTGCTTGTGATTTTTGTCAAATAGAATGATGGTTCCTTAAGATTGTGCATAGATTACAACGACTTGAATTGAACCATAGTAAAGAATAAATAATTGATACCCAAAATAGATAATATTTTTGATCAAATGAAAGGAATAGTGGTTTTCTTGAAAATCGATCTATGATCTTGATATCACCAATTAAGGATTAAGAAATGTGACATCCCAAAAACCATCTATTGAATTCAATTTGGGCACCATGATTTCGTAGTAGTTTTGTATGGCTTAAACAATGCACTAGAAATATTCATGAACCTTATGAATGGTGTGTTTCGGAAGTATATAGACCACTTCATAAAATTAATTTTGGATGATTTTCTTGTATTCCAAGAGTGAAAAGGAGCATGAAGAGAACCTAAGGATTATGATGATATGCTAAAGGGAAAGTAAGATGTATGGAAAATTATCAAAATTATCTTTCTTTCAAAAGGAGATTAATTATCTCGAACACGTCATTTCGAGAGAAGGTATTCCGATGGACCCATAAAAAGTGAAGGCCATAATGGATTGACTGGTGCCAAAAAATTCTCATGAGGTACAAAGCCTCATGGGGTTAGCAGGTTATCATCACATATTCATGGAAGGGTTTTCAAATATTGTGAAACCAATCACCATGTTACAACGCAAGGGAGTTAGGTATGAATGGACAAAAGAATGCAACACTACATTCATTGAGCTGAAGAGATTACTCACCAATGTTTTGATCGTTTGAGCGTTGGACATGGATAAGTACTTGACAGTTTGTATCGATCCTTTGAAGCAAGGATTAGGAGTGGTAATAATGTAAGAATGGAGAGTAATAGCTTATGCATACAAGAAATTGATGAAATATGACATGTTTTATGCTAACCATGACTTATAATTAGCAATAGTGATGCTAGCTTTGAAGCTTTGGATGCATTACCTTTCCAGGAGACATTTTGAGCCTAGACATATCATGAAAGCTTGAAGCATATCTTCACTCAAAGGGATCTGAATGTTAGACAAAGGCTATGGAGTGAATTCATAAGTGAGTATGATTTTTGGATTTTTTATATCAAGAGAAACGAGAATGTGGTGGCTAATGCACCAAGTATAAGACAACATATCTTCTCCCTAGTACCCTTGAGGGTCAGTCTAAGGGAGAGTGTGATAGAAAAACTCATTGGAGATAGTTGGTATCTAATGGTTACACCAATGCTCCAGAGTGGGGAGAAAATAGAACCAAATTTCAAGGGTTATTCCCTTAAGCCATTTGGGCCATTAAGGTTTCAAGGAATAATGTGCATCCCTGAGGAAGGGAATATACAAAGAACCATCATTAAGGATCACATAGATCACTTTATTGTGCACACAATGGCATGAAGAAGATGTATATTGGCATGAAGAATTTTTTATTTTGGTCAAGAATGAAGCATGAACTCATCCAATTTGTTGTGAAGTGTCTTGAATTTTAGGAAGTGAATGTTGACCATCATCACCCAATAGAAATTCTCAACTACATGACATTACTATGTCCAAATTAGAAGTTATCTCATTGGATTTTGTTGTAGGTTTTTCAATCACGCCACACAAGAACAACACCATCTTGGTTGTAATGAATAAGTTAACCAAACTACACAAGAACAACACCATCTTGGTTGTACTTAATAAGTTAATCAAAATTTCCTATTTCATTCAAGTTAGAGATAGTTATGATGTCACAGATGTGGCATGATTGTTTATGAGTGAAGTTATCTAGCTACATGGATTACCCACAGAGATAATTTTTGAGAGATACTCTTGATTTACATCTAGGTTGTGGACAATCTTGCAATCAACATTGGGAACTCAATTGAACTCGAGCTACATATCATTCATATATATATGGGAAGACTAAAAGAGTAAACCGGGTTATGGAAGACATGGTTAGAATGTATGTTATGGATAACCAAACTCAATCGGATAAATACTACCATTAGTATAGTCCATCTACAAGAAAAGTTACCATATTTCAACCGGGATGCTTCATTATCAAGCTTAGTGTGGGAAGCCATACAGGAGACCCATGAGTTGGGAAATGTTGGAGGACAAAGTAATAGTAGGGCTTGAATTAGCATGATAAATGGAGAATCGAGTGGTTCATATCAGATAAAGGTTAAAGGAATCATATGATAGACAAAAGAGTTTTGTTGATGCACAAAGAACCTGTTATCCACCAAAAAATGGGTAACCCAATAGGAAAAAAAAAATCAGTCTTTGGATATCCAATCAACTAACATCCCTACATTTCTTAGTACATGATAATATGCCATAATCCTTAACCATTTTCATCATTCATACACCTCTCGTGACCTAACATTCCTCTTGAAAGAAGGTGGGTCAGTCATTCTAAAGGTAATTTAACCACCTTGTAATCATGTGCTTTTAATTTATGTTTTGGGAATTCTAACATGAATTAAGTTATGATATGGATGATTGAATGATCTTGATTGAAAATATTTTCTCTCACTTTACCAGGGAGGTTATTTTTTTACCTTAGTCCAATGGGACCTCCTCTTAGGCCTTAGGGTCATAGGAAGGGAAATGTATGGGATATTTGGATTGAAGTAGCATGACCATGATTATTACATGCTTACTACTTTCCATTAGTCCCCGAAGGTTATCTCTATTCTTCGGGCTTGTTGTCATTAGTTCACTAGGATTGGCACTCTCTTATCCTCATCCTTGAGTCTAGGAAGAAAACATTTCCCTAGTGGCCGATGCATCTAAAAGAAAGATAAAATAATAAAATGGCCAATGAAAGAAAAAGAAAATTAAAATGTAAAATATTGTTGGGGCATTAATTAGCATGTGTGAAAAATCCTAGCATGAGCTCTACCACCCTCATTAGCCATCACCCAATTCCTTTAGCACTTGATGTTCCATCACTTAAAAAAAGAACTCTTGCAATCCCCAACCCTGATGTGATAAAATAACTCATAATTAAGGGGTAAGTAAATAATAACTCATTAAAAGCAAGCTTCAGCTCCTAAGTTATGCCCCCAGTAAAACCATTATCAAGAATAAGTAAAAGGCACACCATAGGGGAGGAACAATTAGGTCAAGGAAAGAGGAACCCATGGATACATAATTACTTACTCTTTACATATATATACTTAGGATGATGTACCCCCATCAGTTGGTGCCATGGCCATGGAACCTTGCATTGAAGTCCTTCCCCTCCATTGTCACTATTATCACAAGCACCTATGGGCTGAAGGGTTCACCTAGGACACGTGACCTCCACTCAAGGGCTCTAAGCACCTAACAGGTTTTTCCATCTAGCCATCCCTAACACAAGTTGGGAACACTTTTATGAGCCTTGGTATAGTTTGATATTCGAAGGTGATCTTAGTTTCAAGAGTTATTATACCCTTAACAATTAAATATGATCCATTATGATGCATTTATGGTTATTGTGCCAAATGACTTATGGAATTTACTTAACCTTGAGATGGTTTTAATAGGTGTTTATTCACATAATAGTAGAGGCATTTAAAGGCACATTACATCACTCCACTACACATCATGACTAGGTAATTTTGCATCTTCCAAATAGTAGTGATGACCTTGTAGATGCAGTTTTACCCCTCCAGAATAGAGTGTAGGGAATTTTGATGATTCCAGATGATGATTGACACCTTGAAGCACCCCCAAATATTGAAATTCTAAGATATTATTGCTTGGCATTAGATGTACTTGATGTTGTACCCATTGGACCCAAGACACCCCTAGTCTAGCCTTGACACTACTTGACAGGAATTTCTTGACTCAAAGTCCAAATGATGATGGTCATCCCTAGGATAACAAGGGATGACTTGTACTCACACTTGGAGCCCCAACACTAGAGAGAGATAATGCCACATCACCCATCTAGCCCTTGAGAAGGTGATGTAGGTAACCCAAAGCATGGTTTTTGGACATGGAGGCACTTTGTGGTACTTTTTGAGGTCTCCCCTCAAAACTTGGATTTGATTATGATGACAGGACATCTCATTAGCCTATCCCATACCTTTAGGTAGCATTTATGGACCAAAAAGGGCATGATGCCATGCTTGTGGAGGATATCGACCCACATGTGTTGGATTTTATGGCATTATTTTATTGATTTGAGCTATGGGGTTGGCTTATAACCTCTTGTCTTATCAAATTTTCCCTCCACTTCACTTATTCATCATCACATATGTAATTTGACTCTCTTTTTTTGGATGGAAATTTGCCTTGTATTTTTTGTTACCTGGTAAAAATGTGATTTTATAGAGCATATTGGTATTGGAGGTTGTTTGTTGAATTGGAAACATTTTTGGGATTGAAATAAGGCTTTTTTGTAACCGCCTCCTACCACATTTACCCACTTTCACCGATTTTCCCAAGGTAAACATGAGCTGAGGGTCACTATGATAAGACTCAACCTCCTATATCACCTTAAGGAAATGGAGTCGATAACCTAATACCTTAATAACTTCCCTCAAGGGTTACAGGACCTCCAGGAGCTACCCAACCCCTCCAAGTGTCCAAACCCTAAGTTAACTCTCATTTTCACTTACCTAAAGCCTTAGTCATTCCCTTGAAAAGGCCTCCAAGTGACTATATTCCTTTAGTCACTCCCATAGGCCTACTTCCCAGTGACTGTGGACTTTTCCAGTCAATTATGTGCCAGCAACCCCAAATTATGAGTGTAACACCTTCAAGGTAAATGTGCATATAAACAACATAATAGGAACAAAAATACAATAAACATATCATCCATCAAAATCCATATATACATTACTACATTTGCACATGAAAATCAAGGGAATGAATTTTTTTCAATAATAAATGCAATGAACCAACCGATGATAGGAGTACCACGTTCCACCCGACCGTAGAATGGCTGAGCCAAATCTCTCTTCAGCCATTCACCCCCATGCCATATTCCAAGCATGAATGTGGGATATCATAGAAAACATCAATCAAAACTCATCCAGGGCTTCCAGAGACCACCCACCTCAACCCATCAAACAATGATTCCACCTCATGGTCGGGCATCGCCAAAAACCATCTTCAGATTGGTCTCCATCCAAGCCTTCCAAGGCTTCTAGAGTGTTTGTCCAACAAAGGCTTCTAGAACTAGTAACTCAACCCATAGCTTATATAGGGCTTCCAGAGCATTTGTCCAACCAAGGCTTCCAGAACTAGTAACTCAACCCACAACTTATATAGGGCTCCTAGAGAATTTCTCCAACCAAGGCTTCCAGGACTAGTAACTCAACCCACCAAGGGCTTCCAAAGCTTTTGTCCAACCAGGGCTTCTAGGACTAGTAACTCAACCCAAGCTATTATAGGGCTTCGAGAGCGTTTGTTCAACTAGGGCTTCCAGGACTAGTAACTCAACCCGAGCTATTACAGGGCATCCAGAGCATTTGTTCAACCAAGGCTAGGCAATCCACTATCGATCTAGGAAATCCTCCATGCCAATGATAGATCACAACCAAGAAACCGCATGCATGTTCCATGCATGCCAAAACTAGTGAAGAAATCATACATGCAACTCGGTACCTACAAGCAATCTGATGTAGCTATTGATGTCGACGCCTTCTTATGCTTTCATGTTCTTCCTTTTCCTTCTTGCTCTAAGAATCCAAGTATGCAACACCCTCCAAGAGTGTTCCAAGAAAACTCTAAGTCTCCAAGAGTATGAGAGAGAGAGAGAGATAGTATAATGAGAGAGCTCCAAAGCTAAACTGACCAAGTCTTGCCCACTGATCCTCATAAGCCTTTTTATTAATAAGGCCTCTATTTTCTTCATTTTCCATTATTTTCCTTCAATTTCCTCCTCACATGCAACCTATGACCTTTCACCTTCCTTTTCTCCTAATTTCCATTATTTTCATAAATAAATGTGCCAAAATACCTTTTTGCCTCTTTAATGCCTTAACCGTTTCCTTTGCCAATTTCCTTAGCCATAAACAACCAAATGAACACCCCCTGGGATGTCATGCCCACCATTCAGCTTGGAATATGTGTCCCATCATTCGTGATATTTATATAATTTTACATGGAAATTTTCACTAGGGCTGTTACAGAACCCTCCCCCTTGGGGGAACACCATCCTCGGTGGTCAATGACACCTATAACAAATAGGATTGCTGAAAACCAAACATACTGCCCATGGATCTTTATAAAATAGCTCGTTGCATTATTTACAATGAAAGACCTGCTCAAAATCAAAACCTTATGACAACATGACCATATAAAAACCATACTGCATATTGGAGCTTTATAACATAGCTCATTACAATATACACATATACACATTTTCTTAACCAACAAATAAATAATATGATGCCTGTATCAATCAACAAGGGAATCCAGAGGCTCACACCTCCACCCTCAAAGTAATAATAGGATTCACCTTCTTCCCAGGAAGTGCAGAATCCACTGCAAAGTCAAATCTGCATCTAATGTCCAACGCTATAATCCTACGACACTTGTCCTCTCAGCAAACAGTTATTGTCTCATTGTTCTAGGGCACATGCCTAATGTGCATCTTATTCCATCTAGAAATGCTAATGACCAAAACAAATCCATCTGTGACCTTCCCTTCTCTGCTACACAGTCCCTCGAGAATCCAGTCACCCCTTCCATGCAGTCATTCACCTTCCAAGTTGCGCTAGCACCCCCATCCCGGGCAGTCCATCCTTTGGCAAGGCTTCCTCGCATTGAAAGATATAAAAACCAAGGCATGTCCCTACATCAAAATATTATATCGGTCATAGCATGCTCATGGAAATCAATAGACATTATTGGGCACCAGTGTCCCACAATGGCCCTGCTCCTGAATACTTTACCAACATGCTATTGTGTGCTCCAATTTCTTTTAATGTTGCTGCCAATTCTTGCAGTTGATTTCAACCACCTAGGTGGGCATTTTCATGCTTCCTACACCAAGAACATAACTTCCATTAGATTCAAAATAAATTAAAATAAATTCACATCATACCTCATTAGTAACTCGTCAATAAGGTACATTTGCAATCTTGTTCACTTCCTGTCACAATAAGTCAAACTATAATATTTGACCAAATCAACATATATAAAGATATCACATCAGGTTAACTCAAACACAACCATCATAGATCAAAATCATAAATCACATGTAATCATCATAGACCATAATCATATATCAAATGCAATCATCATATACCATAGTCATAAATCACATGCATAATAAAATTGAAATAAAATGATGATACTTACCCTTTCATCAATCCTTAGCTTCTACCTTTGTCTTTATTTTGTACACACTCCAGATCGGTTGCTACACCCAGAAAACACCCAGTGCCTTATCCTCTACCAGGTGCACATACGCATAGTGTGCATCACACACATACAACCACACCTGACACACAACGACATGCAATACATGCACCTACACCTAACATACAACGCATACACCTACAGCCAATGTACAATATAGTGCATCCATTTATACCTGATGTGCAATACCACCCAATACATGTACCTACAATGAATACAACACAACGAGTACACATGCCACAATACCACAACTACATGATGCACATACATAATACCACATGGCCTAAACACAACATGTATGACATGCACACAATACCACACATGCACCAATACCATATGTACAACATGTACACAGTACCACCGGTACACCGCACCACCTTCACAACATCTGCACAACATCACATGTACATAATGCCACCCGCACAACATGTACACAACGCCACATGTACACCACACCACTTGTACAGCGTGTACACAATACCACATGCACAACATATACGCGACGCCACATGTACACAACACCGCCCGCACATAGCACCACTTGTACAACATGTACACAACACCACCTGCACACAGCGCCACTTGTACAACATGTACACAACACCACATGCACACAACACCACTTGTATAATCATGCACACCACACCATATGTACATAGCACAACGTGTACAACATGCACACAACACCACTTGTACAGAGCATTGCATTCCCAACATGTACATAGCATTATCTATACGCAACACTGCATATCCAACATGAATAAAGCACCATATGCACACATGTCGCATATACATCATGAAGGTAATAAAATATGTATACAACACACCATATGCAATATTCGCACAACCCTATTTGTACCATCTTGTATATAACATTGCATAAATAACATGTACACATGCTATGTATACACCACACCACAAGTGTACACATCATAGATGCAACATGTACAACATATAGAACATATGCATAACAGTAGTACCACACATCCAGAACCACACTAACTCTACCAAGAAACCATGCTTCTGGTGTTTTATCCATGCTTGTCTTAGCATGCTGCAGACCACTTGATTCCTCATGAACCAGGAACCTCTTCATGCTATTCAATTACGTAAGAAATTATTCCTTGACAAGAATGATCCATGACAATCCCTATCAAACAATGACATAGATACATACATACATACATACATATATAATCGTTAGCATAAAACAATTATTACCTTGTCAAAAAATGAGATACGTACATTCATGTATACATATATAAACATCAACATAATCATGATCATAACATAATTACCAAATAACATAAGGTATAGGTTAAGAGAAATTCCTTTATTCATGCAACACGTGCACAACATTGAGAACAATAGTTCCCAACATAGCCAAGGCATATGACACCTCAAATCCATTTACTTTACCTTTTCCTGTTACCTTTCTCATTACTATACTGCTACCGTCCATTTACCACACTGGACCCAGCCAGTCCAACCGACTGTCGTAGCCTTACCTTCCATTGCGCTTACTCATGCACCAAGCTTCATTTGAATCTTACATTAACTTTCGAGTACCACATAGATCTCCCTGAGCTCCATCAACTTTCCTCTTTCCCAACCAATTCCCAAGACTCAAAACAATAAAAGAGAAGACAAGAAAAAACCAAGAAGAAGACCACGAAAGCCCATAATGATATGACACTACAACAAAGTGGCAAGGCCTTGCACCAAACATAAACAAAACCGCAAATCAAGCTCAAAATACCAAAAGCACAAGACTGACACCATGACTCAATCCCCATGGTTCCCAAGAAAATCTCATCCTAATCCATCTTCAAGATTTCATGGAAACCTGTCTTGCCATGCAACTCCATACATCATGCTGCCATAAACACATAAATGTCAATGTATAATTAAGCAATATAATACGCCAGTTACCTCATCTAATTATGCCAAGCATGTTGCATGCAACTGAACACATCCACGCCATCTCTCAAGGAACTCCAATCCTTTAACAAATCCACCTGTAGCTAAAGACTAGCTAATATACCTGTCAAGTGCATGTTCATCAATATAGCACATATCCACATAATGTTAGACAAAATCAAGATTAAGAAGACTTCCTGTGTGCAAAGCACTCATTCATTCGAAATTAGGGTTTCCAAACATAGCCAAATGATTTTTTTCCCAATTCATTTCTTTTACCTTCTTTTACCTTATTGGAATTGAAGATTACTATGTGATGTCACACCACCCAACTATTAGTTATATATACACATCAACTATTACCTTGTCATGCTAATACTAAGCACGTGACCCTGCAACTGCTCACACATGTCAACCATATGTTCCAAATATCAAGACAATCATATCTATTAATTTGAAATGAACCGTTACAAAGGCTAAAAATCATGTCATAATCCATAGTCATCAATCATAATACTACAACTATCACCTACTATACTCAAGTATATATCAACTATCTAAACACATATATTTTAGTACAATCATCTTAAAACAAGGTCATTTTAACACATACTCATATTATGCAATTCATCAAACATTCATACCACATTAAATAAATCAACTAGATGACATAATCAACAATCAAGCACCAAATATATGACATAAGAAACTAACACCTTAATGTATCTCAGGGGAGGTGATCTTGTCTGCAAAATCAATCTAGTTAGCATGACATAACTTTACAACACATCAACTCAAGCACTCATAAGATCATGATATCCATAACAATATCTGACTAACATGTTCATATCGTAAACTCATACACATATGCAAAGTCAATCTAGATTAGTATGACACCATCTCACAAATATGTCGGTTCATACCTTAATATCACAACCATAACCATCTACATAGGTCAGACTAGGTTAACACAATACATATAACATCAAGATCTTCAAGGCAATGAACATAACCATCACGCATATGACCAATCCAAATTATAACATCAATATCTCAATGAAATGACCCTAATCATCAAGTTAATAGCATATAACAACAATAAGTTATATATCATACTCATCAACAACATACAACATAATCATCAGGTTATCTAATATAAAACAACAATAGCAATGCATACAACTACAGGTTACTATCATTCATGATTGTCTGACACATGTGCATATAACCACACAAATCAACTAATAGCTATCATGAATGTAACCATAACATCAAATACATGTTCATAAACCTAATGTATATAACAGTAAGGCATATAATAATCCTTAACTTACATACCTACATGCCAAATGTACACTACTTGTATGACGATCTACTCTTATCCCAAAGTCTAATGCTGCAACCTCATTATGATGATTTGCATCCCTTGCTCTATCTCAACTAGCTCATTAGAATCATAACAACCAATAGCATCATGATGACCTAAATTGCATACAAGACTTCACAAGGCATGTTTGACCTACTATACATGCATAACAACTACATATACGCACATAACAAATGAGTACAAAACCATATACACATCATTCTAGCTAGAGTCCAGCCATCAATGCATGACCATATCAAGTACATAAACCATGACCTTATGTATGACAACAACCATTACTCCATTCTACACATTGCCACATGCAACCAACAGTATGCATAAGCAATGCCAAATCAACTACACCTATGCATAAATGCATGTAGTCGAGCATAAGTGATCAATTCTTGTAATCAACCTACAAGATTAATACATGTAATCAAAATATTATAAAATGTAACCTAACATACAAGGATGTAAGTAGGTATCATGAAATCAACATGTAAGCGACATATAATTCATACACAATCAGTCACATGTTCCAAAAATCAAGACATCGTGTCTATTAATTTGAAATCAGAATTCACCAATATTATCAACCTATAATCATACCCCCTTACTATCCATGGTCCACACTAAGGTAGAAGGAGGAAGCTACTATAATGGCTCAATCTCCAATGTCCAATTATGGAAATGGGATCTCCAAATCTCTACTAAATTTAACCACACTTGAAAAGGAATTGATTTTAATTTCTCATACATTTGTATGAGATTAAGTAAAAAACATTGCACTTATTCCACTTGTAAAATAATAACTAAAAACATGCCACTTTTCCATTTCCTTACATACAACTTTTCAAATTCCTTGCATGCAACCTTTCAAATTCCCTACATGCAACTCTTCATATTATTTGCATGCAAATAAGCATAGATCAACTACATCCATATTATCATACTACAATACTATCCCATTCAAAAAAATAACATTTTCCTCAAACAATTACCATACTTTTACATTTTTCTTCAAACAACTACTATACTACTACATTTGCATGTGAACATTTCTTCAAACATTTTACATGCAAACTAATATAGCAAACTATTTGCATACAAGTAAGCATATATAAACTACAAGAATACTATTACACATCAATACTATCCCCAACCACAAACAACATACTCATTGGGGTATTTTATCAAACAGTTTATATGCAATTAATCATTGAACCATTTAAACATTTCATCAAACACTTTGCATGCAAACTAATATAGCGAATGATTCAATGCATATATCCTAAACTGTAGTAGTACAAGTTATGGAAACTGAACCAAATGATCAATGGTATTTTCCCTCACTATGGTTCAAGTTTCAACTTCTGAGAATTCATAGATGAAAAGTTATAACAAAAATACCAACACAATCATATTTGATGCACAATTCTAGGAGTATCCAGAAAGATCGAATTCCACTGGTCATGTCTCCTAAATTATAGAACATAAAAGTCTGAAATTTTTATCACAATATAAGTGGGATTTCCCCTCATTGTGGAAAAAAATTCAGCTCCTGAGAGTGCCCCAAAAAAAAAGAATTATAACAAAAATTTCAACGTGACCTATTTGAGGCCTGATTTTAGGAGCATTCAGAAGGCTCGGCCCCCTCTACTCATATCTCCTAAAATGTTGCGACCCAATATCTGAAATTTCTACCACATAATAAGTGGTATGTCCCCTCAATGTGGAAAAATTTTCAGCTTCTGAAATCCTACATAAGATGAGCTATTGCAGAAATTCCAACATGACTTGTTTAATGGTGCATTCAGGAAGGTCATCATCCTTTGATCATAATTCCTAAAGTATTATCAACCAATATCTGAAATTTTTACCACATTATCAGTGGGATTTACCTTCAACATGGACAAATTTTCAACTTCTAATATGCCACAAAGAAAAGTTATAGCAGATATGACAGAAAGGTATAAAATTTAACCTGTGTTCTTCATTTCACCTATGATAGAGCCCATCCAGTCCAAGTGTTTGAACCATTCTCTGATACCGCTATGTAACACCTTCAAGGGTAAATGTGCATATAAACAACATAATAGGAACAAAAATACAATAAACATATCAGCCATCAAAATACATATATACATTGGTACATTTGCACATGAAAATCAAGGGAATGAAATTTTTTCATTAATAAATGCAATGAACCAACGAGTGATAGGACTACCATGTTCCACCCGACCATAGAATGGCTGAGCCAAATCTCTCTTTAGCCATTCACCCCCATGCCATATTCCAAGCATGAATGTGGGATCTCAAAGAACACATCAATTAAAACTCATCCAAGGATTCCAAAGGCCACCCACCTCAACCCATCAAATAGTGATTGCACCTCACGGTCGGACATCACCAAAAACCATCATCAGATTGGTCTCCATCCAAGCCTTCCAGGACTTCCAAAGTGTTTTTCCAACCAAGGCTTCCAAAACAAGTAACTCAACCCACAACTTATACAGGGCTTCCAGAGCGTTTGTCCAACCAAGGCTTCCAGAACTAGTAACTCAACCCACAACTTATACAGGGCTTCTAGAACGTTTTTCCAAACAAGGCTTCGAGGACTAGTAACTCAACCTACTAAGGGCTTCCAGGACTAGTAACTCAACCCAAGCTGTTACAAGGCTTCTAGAGTATTTGTTCAACCAGGGCTTCCAGGACTAGTAACTCAACCCAAGCTATTATAGGGCTTCCAGGACTAATAACTCAACCCAAGCTAAGGAAACATGAGAACCAACCAAAAAAAAGCAATGAAATTAAACTCATAATCACCATGACTATCTAGGAAATGGCAAGGCTAGGCAATCCAGTATCGATACAGGCAATCCTCCATGCCAATGATAGATCACAACTAAGAAACCACATGCATGTTCCATGCATGCCAAAACTAGTGAAGAAATCATACATGCAACTTGGTACCTGCAAGAAATTTGATGTAGTTGTTAATGTCGATGCCTTCTTGTGCTTTCATGTTCTTCCTTTGCCTTCTTTCTCTAAGAATCCAAATATGCCACCCCTCCAAGAGTTTTCCAAGAAAACTCTAAGTCTCCAAGAGTATGAGAGAGATAGAGAATAATGAGAGAGATCTAAAGCTAAACTGACCAAGTCTTGCCCACTGATCCTCATAAGCCTTTTTATTAATGAGGCCTCTATTTTCTTCATTTTCCATTATTTTCCTTCAATTTCCTCCTCACATGCAATATGTGACCTTTCACCTTACTTTTCTCCTAATTTCCATTATTTTCATAAATAAATGTGCCAAAATACGTTTTTGCCTCTTTAATGCCTTA
Organism: Pinus taeda; assembly: GCA_000404065.3. Lineage (NCBI taxonomy): Eukaryota > Viridiplantae > Streptophyta > Pinopsida > Pinales > Pinaceae > Pinus > Pinus taeda. Next base: position 73,251 of record APFE031485625.1, read on the forward strand.
ACCATTTCCTTTGCCAATTTCCTTAGCCATAAACAACCAAATGAACACCCCCCTAGGATGTCCTTCCCACCATTCAACTTGGAGTACGTGTCTCATCATCCGTGGTATTTATATATTTTTACATGGAATTTTTCACCAAGGTTGTTGCACTAAGCCACTCTGTTAGGGTTACTACTCAAGCCTATGCCCAAAACTGAGTGAAACTTCCAAAATTGATGAATAACATAGAAACAAATCTTCTAAACTAAAAACTTGAACAAGGACTTGACCTGATCCCTCCCAACCAAGACATACATTATGTCAAATACATGGTAAGCATTCAATCTACAAGTCATGAATGCATATATGAACATAGGGATATGAAACTTATATGAGGTTTAATAAGAAAGATCAATATCTTCTCAAAATAGCTGCCATAATAACATTTAGGTCATGCATTCATTAACCAAACATTCAATAATTAAAATGTGATAAGATCCATACTTAAATATAACATAAAACCATGCTTATAACCAGCATATAACGAGATGGATAACAATGACAGAACAACCATTAAAGACACATAATAACAATTATAATTACTCATCAAAGACAAGAGAAACTTAGCTCTTATTAACCATATGCAAAAGTGATCCAGATCTTGGGGGAGGCCCTCAAGATCTAAAAGATTGAAATGGATCTTGGGGGGGAGGCCCCCAAGATTTGAAAAATTGAAATTGCGAGAAGAAAAATAGTAGAATGCCCAATAAACAAAACCACAAAGATTTTTTTTTATTAAAATTGATAATAACTATAAGGACTACATTGTGGTGGACAATCTGTCCTTTTACAAAATGCGATTTGTTACTTATAGTATTTTTCAGTTACAATACCATGAGTCAATTCCATGGTTGAATGAATACCATGGGTAGATGTCACAATACCACGGGTCAGTTCCATGGGTGAATGAATACCATGGGTGGATGTTACAATACCATGGGTCAATTCCATGGGTGAATGAATACCATGGGTGCATGTCACAATACCATGGGAAAATACCATGGGTGAATGAATACCATGGGTGGATGTCACTTACAATACCATGGGTGGATAAATACCATGGTTGGATGCCACTTACAATACCATGGGTAAATTCCATGGGTGGATGAATACTCTAGGTTGATGCCATTTTCCATTCGGATCATTCCTCCCTCCTTAAGAAGCAATGGTCCTCATTACGTGAAGTTCCCTCCTACGAAGCCTTTGTTGAATATGATGAGCCACTGAAGAGAAGGGTTTTATGTGTTTAACCCATAACCATGATGAACGTAGATCCGAGTATAGAGATACCCTGTAATGCTTGTGACCAACTATGATATTGATAGTGTGCGGCCTAGCAAATGGACTTCGAAGAAGTGTGGGTTTGTGGATGACCCATAACCATGATGAACAAAGATCTGATGATAGAGATACCCTGTAACGATTGTGACCAACTATGATACTGATAGTGTGGCCTAAAAAATGGACTTCGATGAAGTGTGGGTTTTTGGATGACCCATAACTATCAAAAATGAAGATCTGAGGATCGAGATACCTTGTAGTGCGTGTGACCAACTGTGATACTAACAGTGTGTGGCCTAGCAAATGGACTTCGATGACAAGGATTTTGTGCGGTTGACCCATAACCGTGATGTTGGTTGTTGATGAAGTAGCAGGTGCCTACATAGCCTGGGGTGGAAGGGCACATCTCCAAATAACCCAAGCCAATGTTGCTATGATGAAACTGAAGAATGTGAAGCAGGATCCTGCTAAAGTGGGGCGGGAGGGCACGTCTCCAATAGGAACCCACTCTGAATGCTGCTCCAGAATTCAAATGGACATAACTTGGTCAATATAACTCAGAATATTTATTATAACCTATTTTTGGAAGTAGAAGGACATTTTTGCATCTTCCCATGTGTTGGAAAACCTTATCTAGACACTCTAAATTCTCAAATTCACATTGCAATTTTTCCGTCGTCACAAAAGTTCTGAAAAAAATAGTTGATTTTAAATCAGCGATATCGCCCACTTCCGAACTCCGATTCGACCCATTTTTTTTCGAAATTGGGTGATTTTTCAAGAGGAGCTCAGATCTGCAATCCTTTTTTCTAAAATTTTGCACAAAAAACTTCAAAAAATTATAGGAGAGTCGTCGTCCACCAGTTGTCGTAAAAAAAAAAAAACAACAACATAGCTAATTTTAAATCAGCAGTATCTCCCTCATCCAGACTCCGATTACGCCGATTGTTTTTTTGAATTTTGGTATTTTTTTGCAAGGAATCTAGATCTATTATTTTTTTTGTAAATATTGCACCAAATGTTTCATATCTGAACTAAAAACTCGTCGCCCAAAAAAAAATCCTACAAAAAAATGAAAAAAAAAAAAGATAAATTCTCCCTGCTTGGCCCAAGAAAGTGCTATGTGGAAGTCGCAACGCGTGCCTAAAGTTTGTTGAATATTGCTGCAAAAATTTGAAACTGAAATATGCATGAAACCCTCATTCCTATAAAATCATAAATTTCTCCGATACCACTGATCCAGATCTTGGGGGGAGGCCCTCAAGATCTAAAAGACTGAAATGGATCTTTAGGGGGAGGCCCCCAAGATCTGAAAATTTGAAATTGTGAGAAGAAAAAGAGTAGAATTCCCAATAAACAAAACCACAAAGAATTTTTTTTATTAAAACAGATAATAACTGTAAGGACTACATTGTGGTGGACAATCTGTCCTCTTACAAAATGCGACTTGTTACTTATAGTATTTTTCAGTTACAATACCAAAGGTCAATTCCATGGTTGAATGAATACCATGGGTGGATTTCACAATACCACGGGTCAATTCCATGGGTGAATGAATACCATGGGTAGATGTCACAACACCACAGGTCAATTCCATGGGTGAATGAATAACATGGGTGGATGTCATAATACCATGGGAAAATACCATGGGTGAATGAATACCATGGGTGGATGTCACTTACAATGCCATGGGTGGATAAATACCATGGTTGGATGCCACTTACAATACCATGGGTAAATTCCATGGGTAGATGAATACCATGGGTTGATGCCATTTTCCATTCAGATCAAAAAGCCAACTAAATCAGGGACTTCCACGTACCACCCAACCATAGATTAGCTCATCAAAATATTTCTTTTAGTCAATCACCCATGTGCCATATTCTAAGCACGAATGTGGGATCTCATGGGATAAACCAATTTGTAAACAACCAAGGTAATCCAGAGGTTAAACCACCTCCACCATCACAATAACATGATCTCACCAAAATCGATTCTAAGATCACAAAACCAAACCAATCTTGGATGCCTCATAATTCCTTCACATTCCTGGTGGGCTCCATTATTGTAGCAATGATGTTGCAACTCCTCAAACTCCCTTCTTTACTTTTACCAACCTGGTAGTTCGTAACAAGCTTGGAAGCGACAGTGTTGTATGCACAAGTACTAGCTCTTACTGTAGGCTGTCACTTGATCAACTGGCACAAGTTCGCTAGGAGCTCAAGCCAAATTCTATGAGTTCTTAGAAGAAGCTTTTAATTGTGATGGAAGAAAGCTAACTCAAAGAAGTTATTCGACTTGCAGAAAGAGGATGAAAGTTGAAAGGAAATGCAAACCCTAGCAAACCCTAATTTTACCCACTAACCCTACTTTTGCAAGAAAAAGAGATGAAACTACTGAAATGGATGCCATGGACTACTGTCAAGGTAAAATGCATGTAATTAAGCTAATTTTGAAGGAAAATGTGGAAGAACCATCTTTTTGTACTTTTGAGCAATTTTATGCAGAATTATTATGGTTGTGTTCTAACTATTTATGACTGTGCAGAGGTTCGATGGCGAAAGGAGATGGGTTTGGCTCTTGCAAATGATGAGGAAGGTGTGGAGAGGACCTAAGGAATCCTTAGCACCCTTCTGGAGAATTCCATTGCGATCAAATCTCGAAAAATCACTCGCATGAACTTCTACATGAAGTCTGCAGGGGATCTACATGAAGTTCTACAGGAATAGGCCGAAAGTGATTTTTGAAGGTTTGGAGGAGGAAAAATGGTGGGGAAAAGGAAATGAAGGTTGGATGAGGGTGTTAGAGGGTCTAGGAATTTGTCAATAAAGATCAAACATGAAGGAGATGGTTGGATTGGTTCAAAGGATAAGAAAGTGATTTTACACAAAAATGTAAAAATTAGGGTTGTTTGGGAAAGTGTGGCGAATGAGTGGAGAAATCCTTGAGAAATGGACTGGACCAAGTTAGGTGATTAAAGGATGATAAGCAGGATGGTATTCAAGTGTGCTGCACACCTGCTTCTAAAAACTGATTCAAGGAGAATTAAAAAACAGAGTTTTACATATTTTAACCTAATTCTACCCTAAAAAGAAAAGAAAAGTGTTGAACAAAATTTTATGAACAGGAAATGATGCAAGAAAGCTATGAAAAATGAACAAGGAAAAATCCAAGCATGTAAATACAACTGATATCAACTTCTCCAACTCGAATTCACACACTAGCAATTGCATTGGAAAGTAAAAACAGTGTTTTGGTGGCAGCAAGAGTGCTTCGGTCTCAATTCATGGTCCCAAGGAGGAGAAAGGAGATCAAAGCCTACTTGGTAGCCTTTTTTTGGATCTTTTCTATTATTGTAGCAAACTATCTAATTAATCTTGAAACTAAAACAACTATTCTAATCATCAAAAACAACCTAAGTAATAAAGCAAGATTTAATCTAAACAATAGAAATTATTTCATGAATGCAAGAAAAACACATATAAATACAAGAAGGAGGTATTGGGCACTTGGGTTGGACCCAACCCCAAGAGCTACAGCCCCCTTAGAAAGATCAATGCTGGTTCAAGGCTGAATTCATCTTCATTGATCAAAACATAATAGTCACATCACAAAACTGTCTACAGAAAGAGCTCGAAAATGAGCTGAATGCAGAGCTGCACTAAAGTACGAAAATAGACTATTCAATAGCTAATATCTAACTAACAAAACTGAGGCCCTAAGCCTTCTTATTTATACAATTAGGGACCTCCAACAGTCCTCCTAAAATCAAGGAACTCGACTTCCTGGAACTGAAGATAAAAGCAGTCCTACTTGACTTGCTTGGCTGCCCCTTGGCTTTGTGCTCTGAGTTTTTGATGGAGAATTCGAGGTAAGGGTTCATAAATGAAGGGGACACCCTCCTAAAATTCCTCTCCCTTGTTCTTCCACGAATTTGGCTGCCAAATGCTCATTAAACCTTTGATTTTGTCTTAAAATTGACCAAAAATCTGTATAAAACATACATTAGACTACATGGCAAAATGACTAACCCAATTCACTCTATTAGCATATATATAATAAAAAACATGCAATAAAATAATGAGAATGGTGGATTAAGTCGAAATAAGAGGCAAAATGAGCCCATATAATTATCCATTTCTGGGGCTCATCATCACCCCCCTACTAAAGGTGTTGCTCATCCTCTTAGCAACTAATCTATCTCTTCATCCTTGATGGCTCTAACTATTCCCTTTCATGTTGTTGTCTTATTAATGTCTCACTGTCTGCCTGGGGTTCCTCTTCCTGTTGCTATCTTTTTAAGATTGATAGCTCATTTCCTCCTTGAGGTTCCCTTTCCTGTAGCTTCTTCCTTAACATTTCATTTTCTGCCTCTAATTGAGCTCTTCTGATGCTTTTTGTATGTCTTACCATGTTCAATTCCTTGGCCATTTCTCTCAACTTGTTTTCCATGTGCCCAATGTATTCCACCCCTTGGTCTGCTCTTATTCCTTTTTTTCTCCTCTTGTCTCTTTCTCTATTTCCGTCTCTCCCTGCTCTGTTCATTCAGCTTTCTCCTCCTCTATCTTGCTTTCTTTCTTCTTATCTTCTATTTTGATTTCCTCCTATGTTTCAAGTTCTTCTTTCTCTATTTTTGTATTTTCCTCTTTTTTTGTTTCCTCCTCATCTTCCCCTGCCATGATGTTCAGAGTCTTCTGGAATATCTCGGGTGAAGAGGGAGACAACAATTTTCAAAAACCAGGAAACAGAGAAACAACTGAGGTTTTTTCTGGAACCAGAGGGAGTTTTTCAGGTTTCTTCTTTTCAAAAACAGATTTCAATTTCCCTACCCTTCAAACTCTGTTCTCAACTTTCCTTTACTTCTTGGGCTGTTGGAGGAAATCAATATTTCTTTTATTTTTTATTTTTTTTATTTTTTTATTTTTTAAAAATAACACAAAGAGCAAGATAGTGTTTTTTCTCACAAAATAAACAGACTTCCCAATGCAAATTCACTTTTTTCAGGCTTGATTTTCTATGATTACATCCCCTTTTTTTTTATAGCAGAATGTGAGGAAGAAAGAGATAGATTTTGAATACAGAGAAGAAAACGGAGAGACTGTGCAGAACTCAGAAAAACACACGCTGACTTTTGAATTTCTCTTTCCTTTCTTTTTTCAACCCAATACTATACTTTTTAATCCACCACCTTATATAAACCTATCATATGTAGAGCGGTTTCTTGAGCCTACCTCTTTTCAAGCTCAAATTTGACAAAAATCTCGAATTTTTCTTCTACAGAGATGATCTTTGGCCTTCCTGTAGAACTGTTACAACTTCTTGTAGAATGCCTATAGCAGAAAATGACAGAGTGGTTTCGAGGCTATGGAGGTGGTATAGAGCTTGTTGCAGCTGCGAGGACAATGATGAAATGGAAACAGAGGTGGTGAATGAGTTCGAGGCAGAGTACTTATGTTTTCTGTGAAATATTTCCGCTGATGGTGAGCTGGCAAACATGTGCGTTGGCCCCATGCAGACCATTGGTCCCCACTACAGTGCTATTGTGAAACTTCATGTTTTCTGCCTGTAATCACTTGACATCCTTGGCACTTGAGTTCAAAACAGGCGCCACTACTTGACTGTTAGATTTTTCCATGAGTTGACTAGACATGTGTGTTGTATGATTTCCGGTTGAGCGTTGTAGAACTGGACAAGTTGTTGTCTGAACTGGACAAGTTGTTGTCTGAACTGGACGAGGGTGGCCAGTTAGCTGGCCACCGATCTCGTTTAATCCCAACCATCTCACTGTCCATGCAGTTTTTAAATTACATTCATGCAATAGAGGAACGGATTTAGTCACTTACCTGGAAGTCGAATGCATTTGCTATGAGGTGTTGTGGCATTTCCTTTTGTTGCATGCCTCTGTTTCTGTGGATGCATGCTTGTCTGGTTGCTGATATGCGGTTGTGCTTTGTGCAAGTTCCTTTCTGGTTGGATTTGATCTTCAAGATTCTGCTCCAACCTTCATATTTGCACCCTCATGCTGATGATGCTAGATTTTTGCAGGACAGTGACTTGTTTTGTCCATAGCTCCCAAACGGTAGACTGGATTGACCTAAAAAATTTTGAGCATGTTTTCATCGTCATTATGCACCTCCCATAGAAAAATTATGGTCAATGGATGCACATATTTCGAGAAAATATGAACATGGCTGAAGGTGACAAAGGTCAATTTCTTGGAAACCGTGCACTAGAATTGGCTAAAATTACTTGGGCAGGTTACTATCACCCATATGCATCTCCCCATGAAATCAGTTTTTAAATGAATGGACGAATATGGAGAAAATGCAAAAATGGCTTAAGGTGATGGAGGCTAATTTCTTTGAAACCGTGCACTGGAATTGGCTAAAATTGCTTGGGCATGTTGCCATCATCCTTATACAACTCCCCATGAAACAATTTTTTAAATGGATGCACATTTTTCAAGTTAGGGAAAAAACAAATTTCCGGTCTATGTATTTTTGTATCAGAGCATTTTACAGTTTTTGCATAGTAAGAAAAATGAGCTTGGGCTGTAATGCAGACTTGGAATTGATGGGAGAGAGGTTTGAAGATTGCAGGGGGATTTATAAACCCTTTATGAAGCTTCCATGTTCTCCAAACTACTTTTGAATTCCATTTCTAGCTCTCTGTAACTTCTACATGAGTCTCCTATAGAAAACACAATTTTCAGAAAAGAAGCACAGGGAGGTGGAAAGAATGTCAAAAATGATGGAGAAGGGTGGGGGAAGGTAGGATAGGTGTTGTTATTGGTTTCAGAGCTTTCTTGGCACCTGATGCTGCTTAAAGTCCTCCTGCAAACCTGCAATACAACTGGAAATTCATTTTTTTCTTTTTCTTTTTCTCTTTTTTTTGAAAACAACTAGGGCGCCTCAAGGATGTTTTCACCCTAACTGCTTGCCCTAGGTGCCTTCAAAGGAGGTTTTCACCCAAGGATCTTATTCTATTTTTATTTTCTCTTCTTTCCAACCCATTGACCACCTCATGGAGGTTTTCAATCAATGAGCTAATCTGAGGCGCCTCCGAGGATGTTTTCACCTTAGATTTTTATTTTTCTCTTATTTTTCATTTTTTCCCTTTTTTCTCTTTTTTTTTTCTACCCTACCCTACTTGAAAAACAAAATCCTTTTCAAGTATACGAATACTTCCAATGGAGCCATGTGCACATCGAGATGATAAAAAAAATGATGTGGAGGCTTGAAATGCATGCTTTGACAGGTATCCGAATTTCAGAGACCAAATGATTTGACTTTGAAGGGATCAAACATAGTTGAGGAAGAGAGTATTGTTGCAACTTAGTGACCGTCTGGAACCATATCTCAATATAGTTGTGATATCCTTGGCCTTTCTATTGATCTGGATCATTCTTCGTGTCTCCTTTTACCATGACCGTCATATCTTCCTCTTTTTTCTGATTTTTCTCTTGAATACATGGAGGATTTGATGGTAACCATGAGGGAGCTCTCTCGGTCTCTGATTCTGTTGTCCTCTCTTTATCAAGTGCAGCCCATGGTTCTTTGATCTTCTCTTTTGCATCTTCTTCTATTGGATGTGGTCCTTCAATGATATCAATATAATCTCTTCCTTGCAATACTCTTCCTGAGCTATGGTGAATATCATTGAGCTCAAGAGGAGTTGTTTGGAAATGTTGTGCCTCAGCATTGTGATTGGGTTGAGCTACTCCAATGTGCGGGTTTGAAAATGGTTGTACGGGTATTTGAGTAGGAGTGTATATTTGAGATGGATGTGGATGGGGTTGTGGTTGGGCAAATGGTTCCCCACTATATACTTGCTGAGTCTGCGTGTTATTTGGGTTCGGATTCGGTTAAGCAGGAATTTGGGGTTGCCTTGGTGGAGCAGGAGGTAATGGTTACGGTTGAGTAGGTGGTGGAGGCAAAGGAGTGGGAGGAGAGTTGTACTCGGGCCTCCACCCCTGATGAGGTGCATTCCACTAAGGTTGTGGCTGAGCATAGGGGTGACATGGATGAGTAGCTGGTTTAGCATGATATTGAGGAGGATATGACCAAGGAGGGTTCTGGACCTTCCTAGCAGAGGGGCCCCAAGAAGGTATGAATGTGACTTGGTTGGGGTTGTAGTATGCCTAAGATGTCCCTTTCATCCCCTTCTGGTATGGTCTAGGTCCATGTGGCCTCCTTTGGTTTATGAAATAGACTGGTCCAGTGGCACCTTTGGCCCTTTGATATGCAGATTTAACTCCGGGAAAGGAAGGGCACTGATTCGTAGGATGGTCTTCTTCACAGACAAAACACACTTCTATGGAGTGAAATGTACATTCGTTCCTAGGATTCTTTCTAGTGCACTTGGGACAAAAGATGGCCAAAGCCCTCTCGGCTTCCTCTTGCTTCCTTTGGATCCGCAAGGTATCCATTTGCATGGCAAGAAATTGCCTCATCTCGCTCTTGAAATCTTCCAGCATATTTTCACATTCACCTCTATGGGATGAGTTGGAAGAAAAGTTACTGCTCCCAACATTTATGTTTTCAGCCATGGGCTCCAGAGGAATGTTTTCTTCTTCTTCCCCTATAGGTTCTTCAAATATGTCTAGATGTTACCTAAGGGTGTTTCTTGATTGCAGCCACCGAAGAAGAGAGAAGGTTGGCTATGTGAAGTAGTGGGGGTGTTATGCAAACATTTTTCTAAATTATCTCTACTCCTACAAGGAATGAAAGGAAATCTTTTTGGTTGATTTTTGTGTTTCTTTTTCTGCTTGTACCTGCAAAACTTTGAAATGGATTGAACAACAAATTGCAGCTAACTAAAATAAACCTTGCTAAAATAAAAATTGCATAATTGAAATGAAAGCAGGAAATGTCTAATCTACGCTTGCTAAAATGAAATTGCAGAATGGAAATGAAACAATTACTCTACTCTTGCTGAAATAAACTACTTAGCATAATGTTGCAGTAGAAAATAGAATAAAAGCAGTAATCACAAATACTCTGACGCTTCCCCGGCAACGGCGCCAAGAAGATGGTGGGCTCCAGTATTGCAGCAATGATGCTACAAATCCTGGGACTCCCTTCTTTACTTTTATCAACCGGTAGTTCATAACAAACTTGGAAGCGACAGTGTTGTATGCACATGTACTAGCTCTTACTGCAGGCTGTCACTTGATCAGCTGGCACAAGTTCGCTAGGAGCTCAAGAAAACTTCTATGAGTTCTCAGAAGAAGCTTTTAACTGTGATGGAAGAAAGCTAACTCAAAGAGGCTATTCTACTTGCAGAAAGAGGATGAAAGCTGAAAGGAAATGCAAACTCTAGTTTTACCCATTAACCCTACTTTTGCAAGAAAAAGAGATGAAACTACTGAAATGGATGCCATGGAATACTGTCAAGGTAAAATGCATGTACTTAAGCTACTTCTAAAGGAAAATGTGGAAGAACCATCTTTTTGTACTTTTGAGCAATTTTATGTAGAATTAGTATGGTTGTGTTTTAACTATTTGTGACTGTGCAGAGGTTTGAAGGCGAAAAGAGATGGATTTGGCTGTTGCAGATGATGAGGAAGGTGTGGAGAGGACCTAAGGAGTCCCTAGCACCTTTCTGGAGAATTCTATTGTGATCAGATCTCAAAAAATTGCTCGCATGAACTTCTACAGGAAGTCTGCAGGGGATCTACGGGACGTTCTACAGGAACAGGCCGAAAGTGATTTTTAAAGGTTTGGAGGAGGAAAAATGGTGGGAAAAAGGAAACGAAGGTTGGATGAATGTGTTACAGGGTCTAGGACTCTATCAATGAAGATCAAACATGAAGGAGATGGTTGGATTGGTTCAAAGGATAAGAAAGCGATTCTGCAAAAAAAACGTAGAAATTAGGGTTGTTTGGGAAAGTGTGGCGAATGAGTGGAGAAAACCTTGAGAAATGGACTGGAGCAAGTTGGGTGATGAAAGGATGATAAGCTAGGATGGTATTCAAGTGAGCTGCACACCTGCTTCTAAAAACTAATTCAAGGAGAATTAAAAAAACAAAGTTTTACCTATTTTAACCTAATTCAACTCTAAAAACATAGAAAAGTGTTGAATAGAATTTTATGGACAGGAAATGATGCAAGAAAGCTATGAAAACTGAACAAGGAAAAATCCAAGCATGTGAATACAAATGATATCAACTTTTCCAACTCGAATTCACACACTAACAATTGCATTGGAAAGCAAAAACAGTGTTTTGGTGGCAACAAGAGTGCTTCGGTCTCAATTCATGGTCCCAAGGAGGGAGAAAGGAGATCAAAGCCTACTTGGTAGCCTTTTTGTTGATATTTTCTATTATTGTAGCAAACTATCTAATTAATCTTGAAACTAAAACAACTATTCTAATCATTAAAAACAACCTAAGTAATAAAGCAAGATTTAATTTAAACAACAGAAATTATTTCATGAATGCAAGAAAAACACATATGAATACAAGAAGGAGGTACTGGGCACTTGGGTTGGGCCCAGAGCTACAACCCCCTTAGAAAGATCAGTGCTGGTTCAAAGCTGAATTCATCTTCATTGATCAAAAAATAATAGTCACATCACAAAACTGTCTACAGAAAGAGCTCAAAAATTAGCTGAATGCAGAGCTACACTAAAGTACGAAAATAGACTGTTCAATAGCTAATATCTAGCTAACAAAAATGAGGCCCTAAGCCTTGTTATTTATACAAATGGGGACCTCCAACAGTCCTCCTAAAACCAAGGAACTCGGCTTCCTAAAACTGAAGATAACAGCAGTCCTACTTGACTTGCTTGGCTGCCCCTTGGCTTTGTGCTCCGAGTTTTTGATGGAGAATTCGAGATAAGGGTTCATAAATGAAGGGAACAACCTCCTACAAATCCTCTCCCTTGTTCTTCTACAAATTTGGCTGCCAAATGCTCATTAAACCTTTGATTTTGTCTCAAAATTGACCAAAAATTTGCATAAAGCACACATTAAACTACATGGCAAAATGACTAACCCAATTCACTCTATTAGCATAAATATAATCAAAAACATGCAATAAACTAATTAGAATGGTGGATTAAGTCGAAATAAGAGGCAAAATGAGCCCATATAATTACCCATTTCTAGGGCTCATCAATTCCCTTAAGGAATTTTCTTGTCTCCACCCACCTGTTGAGGGCTTCCCGTAGAAAACCATCTCCACCCCCAACCCTTGGTATTTTCCTGAAACCACCTCATCTAGATCCAAAACCTTATGGCAATCCAAATCTTAGCCAAGATGAATCCCATCACACCATGGTTATCCGAAAATGGAAATACAAGGTTAAAAACCACCATCGAAACCCGACAAAACCCATGCCAATGACAACAAATGAACGAAATACACACATGCACATACCATACATGCCACAACTAGCTAGCAAATCATACATGCAACCTATTACCTGCAATTATTCCCACTGAAGTTTGTTGACCCAACCTGTCCTTGCTTGATCCTTGCTTTCCTTTACTTTCCTTTTCCTTCCTTTTCTTTCCTTGTCCTTCCTTTTCTTACTTGCTTTCCTTCTCCTCTTGGTGCTCTTCTCTTCTCTAAGACTAATTACAAAATTTAACTGACAAAAGGCTAAACCAACAGAAGCTGTGAACTGATCCTCGAAAGGCTTTTTATTATTGATGCCTCTAATTTATTACCTTTCCTTCATTTTCCTTTAATTTCCTCCTAACATGCAACTTGTGACCTTTCACCTCCATTTTATTCTATTTTCCTTTATTTTCATAAATAAAATACCAATAATGCATTTTTTCCTTTTCAAAGCCTTTGCCATTGACTTTGCCAATTTCCTTAGCCATAATAAACCAAATGAACACCCACTAGGATGTTTTTCCCAACATTCAGCTTGGAATAAGTGTACCATGATCTTAGTCTTATTTTACCTTTACTTACTTTATTACATGAACTTTTAACTCGAGGATGTTACATTTTTCTTTGAAGGATTTGTTAGTTTATTGTTGATTTTTCATTATTTTGCATGTGAATGAAATAATGCTAAGGATTCCAAATGTTTCGTGAATAAATACATATTGTTTATTAGAGACTTGGTAAAACTTTGCATGTTAAAAAGATTCTTTCTTGAAAACATAGAAGAACTCCAAGTGCCTTGGGTTTTACAAAAGGAAAATATATCCCCCTCCCCTCATTCTAATCAATTTTCATTTTCCTTTGAAATTTGCGCTAAAACTCCATCCACCAAAGTAGGAACAAGAACTGGCCAAGGTTATGTGATCAAAAATCATCAAAATAAAAATGTTTCCCTTTATTATATATCTCGTAGGATATTTAAGGCGAAATTTTAGGGCTTTTCAAGGCAAAATGTTAGGGATTTTCAAGGGTTGAATTGCTTGTATGGTGGTCTTGGATGGATGTTTGCGGTTACAACTCTAGGGTTTTCTTCTATAAACCATTGAAACACAAAATATATCCTTTTATGTGGTATAACTTCCCTAAGTAGGGATGATTTCATCCTTCCCATTTGATTTTTTGCCGTAGAAACCCTAAACCCTAGCTTCAACTTGATGCCTATTTTGACGGTTTATCTTGTGTTTTATTGATTTAATCCTTGATTAAAGCATTTACCTAAATCTTACATGTCTAGGTACTCATTTATCATTGGATAGATTCAATAATCCCTAGATTTTTAGTGGTCCTTGTCTAGCTCAGGGTTAGTCTACTTGTTCCTTTATATAGAAGATTTTAACATATCCCATCATTAAGGTATATTTCCCTAGCATACTTATATCACCTAGATCCCTCCAATTAGAATACTGATATGAAATTAAACAGGAACACAAAAAATTACGGATATAATCATAAACACAGAGATGCAGCAAAAAAACACTTCGTTTCATTAATAGAAAAATATTGAAATATGCTTACAAACATAATGGAAATAAGATAGCTTGGGCAATGGTAGCTTATCTTTGAGAAGAGATGTGGTGGCTATATGCATTTGAATTATGTTACAATGAGGCTCAAGGGCCTAATTATTATTGGAAAACATGAGAAACCCTAAACAACCAAAACCCTAACCCCAAGAGATGTAACACCAAGAGTTTGTGGTCCCCATTGGGGTTAGTTGGGCAGCCAACTTCCCAGGGTCGTAACTTGCTCATCTTATCTCCATTTGGCGCGTACAATACCTTGTTGAAAAGGTCTCGCTGAGTACTACAGGTTTCAACATAGGCCCCTTCTTATGGCTATGGACTTGCCGTAGACCCCAAAAAAGTTGTTTAGGGGGTCAAAACTGCTCTGAAAGTTTAGGACCCTAAAAACTACTAAAAATAGTAAATGTTGAAATGAACAAGGAAACATATGAAACTGACTGGGGGGTCTAGGTAGAAAGGCGGGTGGCCACCAATATCCACCTGGATCACTCCTCCCCCTTAGGAAGCAATGGTCCCCCATGAGGTGAGGAAATTTAAGTTGAACATGGTCCTTGGTGAACCACTTGCCCTGGTGAAGGAGTTGGCCTGCTTTAACAAATATATATAACTGTATCCTCTGTTGGCGAGTGTCCTTCATCAATGTGTCCATGATTTGATCAGTTGTGGCATGTTCCATGCAATCCAGGTTGGGCTATGTTAGTGTGAGTTGTTCTGCAATGTCAGATGTGTCCAACAATGGTGGAAAGTATGGACGAAGGCAATCTACATTGAACACTAGGTGCAGACCAAGAAACGGTGGGATGTTTATCTTGAAGGCATTATCACTGATGACCTTGGTGATGGTGTATGGCCCATATCAGAGCAGGCGAAGCTTGTGTAGGGGTCCAGCAAGGCGCTCCTTCTGCAAATGTAGCCAAACTTTGTCGCCCACCTACAAAGTGTACAACACTCGATGTTGATCATGGTGCTACTTGTACTTAGCATTAGCTCTATCCAATATATCATGGACCTATTGGAGGATGTGTTGAATGTGCTCAATGAAGTTGTTATCCTTTCAACTTCAAATTAAACATGAGTTGAATCTACCTGAGTGGTTGCAAATGATATGGCCACATCAATGGGGCATAATGGTTGAAATCCAAACCCAACCTGAAAGGGGTTGTGCCCTGTTGAGCTATGGAGAGCTATTTTGTAGCTATGTTGGACATAGCGGATACTTTCATCCCACATGCATGGATGCTTTGAGTTGTACATGCACAGAATGTGTACAATCATCATGTTGACTACCTCTGTTTGGCCATCCTTTTTGGGATGGAAAGTCATGGACTTAGTAAGTTTTGTATCCAGCATCGACCAGAGACTTGAACAAAATGCACTTAGTAATCTACTATCCTTATCTAAGACAATGGACCGTGGGATCCCAAATTGTACCCACACTCGCCCAAAGAAGAGCTGAGCAGTGGCCTTTGTTGTGGTACTCTTCTTGCAGACCGCCATGATGGCCATCTTAGAGAATCTATCGACGACCACGAAAGTGCAATCGTTGTCATGCTTAGTAGAAGGAAGACCCGACATGTGATCCATGGAGGCAAATTCCCAACGTCAGCTATGAGTAGGTAGAGGAGTATACAAGCCTTTCTTATTGATGTTTGGTTTCGCAATGGAGCAGGCGGTGCACGACATAATGTACTTTCCAACATACTGATGAAGTTTCGGCCAATAAAAATACTTTTTCAATACCTCCACTATTTTCTCTACGCTGAAATGTCCAGCGATCCAACTATAGTGCACCTCCAAAATCATCTTGGCACGCTCACTTGAAGGAATATAGATGTGTCCCAGGTGGCATAACAGTGCATCTTGAAGGTGAAAAATTGGAACTTCCTTCCCTTCCAAGAGTGTCTGGTATATGTTGTCGAATTCTAGATCGCTCTTGTAAAGATGTGGCTACTCTGATGTCTCGTGCCCACGGGATTCAAGCACAGTGATCAGCGCCATGACCGGTGGTCGGTTGAGGCAATCAACAACATTATTGGTGTTGCCCTTCTTATGCTTAACGTTCAAATGGAACTACTACAGATAGGTGGTCCATTTCTGATGGCAATCGTTTGCAACTTCCCTTGTGTCTGTATGAACTGTAGAGGTCGGTGGTCTGTGTGGATGACCGTTTTCTTCCCCGGAATGTAATGCTTCCATTGACTGCAAGCCTACACAATGGAATACATTTTTTTGTCGTAAGTGGGGTACTTTCAGACTATGTCTGAAAGTGTCTCATTATGGTAAGCCATTGGATACCCATGCTGAGTAAGAACCGCACCAATAGCATAGTCGGAAGCTTCTGTCTCAATCTCAAATGATTGTTGCAGGTCTGTTAATGTGAGCGCCGGTGCAAAACAGAGGTGATTCTTCAACTCGAAGAACGCTTTTTGTTGGGTTTCGAACCAAAAAAACTTTCCTTTCGCTCCTCCCTTGGTGACTTGACTTAAAGGCCAAGCGATATGAGAGAACCCCAACATGAACCTATGGTAGAAATTGGCAAGACCCAAAAAGTTGCGGAGCTCTGTTAGAGTGGTTGGGATTGTCCAATCCCAAATGACTTTTATCTTGGATGGTTCGACATGTACAGCCTGCTCATCAATGATGTATCCAAAATATTGAACCTAGGTAATGCCAAAGGTGCATTTCTCCAAGTTAGCACACAACTTGTGTTGTCATAAGGTTTGAAGGACCTTTCGAATATGGTGGAGGTGCTCTTCCCAACTCTGGCTCAAGATCAAGATTTCATCTAAATACACCACCACAAATTCATTGGTGAAGGGTCGTAAGATGTCGTCCATCAATCTCATGAAGGTTGCAAGGGTGTTCGTCAATTCGAACGGCATGACCAACCATTAGAAAAGGCCCTTCTTGGATTTGAAGGAAGTCTTCCAGACATCAGATGGTTCTGTTGAAGGAAATGTAACTAGGTTTGATCTTCATAAATGTACTTTTGATATTTGTATTTATTCAAGAAGATAAGTATTATTTTATAATATATGTCAATGAGTTTCTTGCTCATTTAAATAGGTCTAGCACAAGTTAAAGAGCTATAGGTGAGTCAATAGTCAAAGTAAAATGTTGAAGACCTGAAGAGCATATTGCAACATGTATATGTG
Source organism: Pinus taeda (assembly GCA_000404065.3). NCBI lineage: Eukaryota > Viridiplantae > Streptophyta > Pinopsida > Pinales > Pinaceae > Pinus > Pinus taeda. Next base: position 90,651 of record APFE031485625.1, read on the forward strand.
TGTATAGAGTTCAAATTATACTCCTCCAAGAAAATTCAAGTCTCCTCCAAAGAAAAGACACCTCCAAAGTAGCAATTCGAGCTATATATGTCAAGTCGGCCTAAGGACAGCAAGTCAGCCTAAAGGAGGGACAATCCTCTATATATAGAGGTTGTCCACTCCCTCTCAATGCAAAGCAATCAAGCTTTGAAATTAGAGAAGGTAGAAGTCAAGAAAGTGAATGAAAAAGGTAAGTCTAAGGGTCTTCAAGATAAGCGAAGAAAGGAGGAAGAAGACCGAAGTTTTGGGGTTGTTCTAAAGGTTAAACATGGTCACATGTGAGAGAAAAAGGAGGCCTCTCTGCGGTCATATAAGCATAAGCATATCAATCACGTATCTCTCATTGTTTGGGCTATATCTTAAGCCTATAAGGCTTCTCACTCAAGCGAAGTGATCCCTCCCTCAAGCGAAGATAAAAGGAGCCTAAACTACAAACTAACCTATCACATGTGCAAGAATTCAGGGTTGTTGTACAGTCATATCAATTTTCATATGCATCTTAAGAAGTGTTTCGTTAGAGCAAGGAAAGGGTGTCTCCATAAGAAAAGGACATCGCCAAGAATTAAATAAGGAACATCTCACCTAGAAGCTCACATAAGAAAGGTCTATCACTAGTTGTTGAAAGAACTAGGAGGACAAAGTGCCTGGGAACAATGTGTCGAAAGAAGGAGGACGAAGTGCCAGGAAAACAAAGTGTCGGAAGAAGGAAGGACTTCACTTGTGCTTGGAGGATATTCTACTCAAGGGTCTAGTTTTTGGCATTGATCAAGAAAGAAGCTTCAATAAGAGAAAACTTACCGAAGGGTTTTCCTCTCAAGAGAAGAGAGGTTTTGGCCCTGGCAAAGAGTGAACATCTTGTGTTCTTGTTTTATGTTTTGATAGCAGTTTTATGAAGCACACAAACATACATTAATAATAAAAGAATAAGATTAAGCTAACAAAGACAAATTGGAAAAATACTTCACAAATTGTTATCTTGTCACGAAGAATCACTCTACATCTAATTGCCTTAGATTCTTCAACATGGTATCAGGGGTAAGCTGACATATCAAGTAAAGGGAAACTCAAGAACACTCATCAAGGAAAGGCATCTACAAGTTTGCATCATCAAGCCAAATCTACTCAAGGAAAGGAAGGCCTACCATCTATCATTCATCAAAGAAGACTACAAAGCAAGGAGAAGAGTCTTACATAAAGGCACCTACAAAGAAGAGCATATCAATAATGGACCTACACCAAAATCCAATCCATCAATCAAGTCTACTTGAAGCAAGTTCACTTGGAGAAGGCAACTTGAAGAACATCAAGATCCTAGAAAGGAAAGCCATCAAGTCTTCAAGGAGAAATAAAATCCACTACATCTAAAAATCTATCAAGTAAGTATATATCCCCTTCTGAACATACATCAATGTATTTTTGCAAGGAAATCAACAAATTGGTAGGTACCAATAACTTTCTTGCATGGAAGGAGATGACTGATTTACTTCTCAAGGAGAATGAACTCCTAGAACACCCCAAAGGGAATGTTACTATTCCTTCTAAGGAAAAAACTCAATCCTTATCCAATTATAATAAAGATGAGACAAGAGCTCAAAGGATTCTAATAAAATCCATCAAAGACTCTCTCATTCCTTATGTCTCCAAATTTGAGACATCAAAAGAAATTTATGATAAGCTAGTAGAGTTATTCTCGGTATCCACAGTCGGAGAAGTGATATCTCTAAGGAATGAATTATACAAGATGAAGATAACAAAGGAAGGAATATCTCCCTCCTTCATGAAGATCTTTGAGATGAGGGATCAACTTCAAGAGCTTGGGGAAGTCATGTCTGATGGAGAAACACTAATTGTAGTACTCAATTCTCTACTTGAGGATTGGAGCAACTTCACATCAATCATATATTCCAAGAAGGATGCAACCACACTCAGTGAAATGTGGTCTCTATGCAAGAAAGATGAAACTAGATTTAAAGAAAAGGAAGATGTGGGATCAAAGGAGCAAGAATTTGCTACCATGGCCAAGAGAAAGGGAAAATTTGGAAAATTTGGTCCATGAAGAACAAACAACAAAGATATGTCCAAAATCTAATACTATGGATGTCAAGAATATGGACACTACAAAAGGAATTTTCCTAAGCTTAAGAAGGACAACAACAACAAAAGAAAGAGAGAAAAAGCTCACATGACTCAAGAGATGAAAGAAGAAGAAAAGAAGCAAAAGAAGGAAGATTATCTGGATCTCTACTATGAGTAAGTCAAACTCTTTATTTCAAGTCTTCTTTCAAGGTTTTGAGTAGGATAGGAGCATGTAGGAATAAAATGAAATTGCATAACTAGAAACATCTTCTAGAATCTAGAAGCATGAAGTACATAGAGTTCTAGATACTCATGAAGAAGTAGCATTTATAATGAGAATAAAATGCATGGTTAAAAATATCTTCTAGAATATAGGAGCATGGTAGATATATCTCAAGATATTCATGTAGAAGGAGCATATGTAGTATAGGACCTCATCCATGATGAAAGAAGATTGATCATGATTAAGAATCTTATAAGACCTCCATCATCAAAAGAAAAGAAACATTTGCAAGGCAAGGGTATTTAATATCCTAGGATGGAATCTTGAAAAGAAGGTTCATGAACCAAAGCAGATGTCCCATTGGGAATCCCATTCATAGGATTCAAGAAAAGGATGATATGTAGGAAAGCTAAGATGGAGCAATAAGGGCCACCCCAAGGACAACCAAATGAAGCTAAGATGATCAAAGGAGAATCAAGATGAGGTATGTATGCATCAAAATTTAGTCATGTTATCATTTGTATATTATTGATTCATGGGAATAGTTCTATAACATGATCAAGTAGGAAAGAATATCTTTCACCAATGACATGCTCGAAGGCATGTACTACAATGCAATAAAGGTCAACAAAAGGATATGCTCACATAAGGAGTATAAGATTGCTGACTAAGAAGAAAGAAGAAATGTTGACTAGTCCAAGAAGTAAGAAATGAAGAAGTTCTCTCAAGGAGCATAAGGTGGCCGACCAATTTATCCAAAGAGAAGCAAATGAAGAAAGATATCAAGCATGTGAAGAACACCATGATCACCGAGAATCACTATATTACAAAATACTTTGAAGATATCTCCTGAAAGAAAGGCAGGACAAATATGACAAAAGAAGGAAGGACCCTTGACACCTATGAAGGCCTTAGAGATATGAAATATGCAGATAATTGATTATACTCTATAAATATGTCATGGTGTATAAGACATCCAGCAAAAGAAAAATCAATGTTGAAGCAATATCAGGATGAAGTCATGATGGGCTACTAGGTCGAAGCATGTAAACAAGCAACTACAACAAAGCATCCATGAGAAGTATATTCCGAAGCATGGATAGATGACAAAGGAGTAGCCAAGTGACAAGAAAACCTGATGTAAGACAATAAAGACACTTTCCATGAAGGAAGTAATGACATGACAAACCAGGAAGGAAAGTGATCGATGGATGGTTCCCTACCTAGAAGAAGTTCGAACAAAGTCTTCATGAGATCAAAGAAAGGAAGAAGATCTAGTAGCTGAAGGGCCCCTGATTTCAAAGGAGTGACAATTGTGTGTTTCCATTTCATGGGTCATGCATAGACAAGGACTAACAGTCATAAGTCTAGATGAAGGCCATGAATGGAAATGTAGGCACAAAATAGACACAACATTCTTATCTTCACATGGGAAGAAAGAATGGGGGGTTGGGTAATCATCTAGCATCGGATACTCTTTGAGGATGTGTAGGGAATCCAAGAGAAGAGTATGCAAGAGGACCAATATTATTTTAGGGCTAGGAACCCAAGACAAGAACAGACCTAGAAGGTCATGCAGAGAACACCTGGGTGGGTATGTACCTTGAGAAACAATAATAAATATTTTGGTCTCGCCAACATTATGCTCTAATTTATTGAAAGATAGAGTTGTTATTCAAGGCCTTGCTATGGAAAAAATGTTGGTCATTATGATGCTATAACATATGGATTGCAAATCTGGTTTCTCTTATGTGAATTCTTCAAGATTGATAATATTCAAGCACCCTGTAATGTTGTATGAATACCTCCCTAGTTAAGAGGGGGTGTTGAAGGAAATGTAACTAGGTTCAGTCTTCATAAATTTACTTTTGATATTTGTATTTATTCAAGGGAAGAAATATTATTTTTATAAGTTATGTCAATGAGTTTCTTGCTCATTGAAATAGGTCTAACACAATTTAAATTGCTATAGGTGAGTCAAATAGTCAAAAGAAAATGTTAAAGGCCTTAAGGGCATGTTGCACCATGTATATGTGTGTATAGAGGTCAAAAGATACTCCTCCAAGAAAATTCAAATCTCCTCCAAAGCAAAGACACCTCCAAAGAAGCAATTTGAGCTATATATGTCAAGTCGGCCTAAGGACAGCAAGTCAGCCTCAAGTTGGCCTAAAGGAGGCATAATCTTCTATATATAGAGGTTGTCCACTCCCTCACAATGCAAAGCAATAAAGCTCTCAAATCAGTGAAGGTAGAAGTTGAGAAAGTGAAGGAAAAAGGTAAGTCTAAGGGTCTCCAAGATAAGCGAAGAAAGGAGGAAGAAAAACGAAGTTTTGGGGACCTTTTAAAGCTCAAACACAATCACACGTGCGAGAAAAAGGAGGCCTCTCTGTAGTCATATCAGCAACAGAATATCAGCCCCATATCTCTCAGTGTTTGGGCTAGATCTTATGCCTACAAGGCCTCTCACTTAAGCGAAGGAGTCCCTCCCTCAAGAGAATATAAAAGGAGCCTAAACTACAAGATAACCTATCACACATGCAAGAATTCAAGGCTGTTGTACAGTCATATCAGTTTGAATATATATCTCAAGAAGTGTTCCGTTGGAGAAAGGACAGGGTGTCTCCATAAGAAAATGACATCACCAAGAATTAAAGAACGAACATCTCATCTAGAAGCTCACATAAGCAAGGTCTATCACTAGTTGCTAAAAGAAGTAGCAGGACGAAGTTCCGGGGAACAAAGTGCGTGAAAAAGGAGGATGAAGTGTCGAGAAAACAAATTTCCAGAAGAAGGAAGGACTTGACTTGTGCTTGGAGGATATTCTAGTCAAGGGTCTAGGGTTTGGCATTGATCAAGAAAGAAGCTTTAATAAGAGAAAACTTACCAAAGGGTTTTCCTCTCAAGAGAAGAGAGGCTTTGGCCCTGGCAAAGAGCCAACATCTTGCGTTCTTTTTTTATGTTTTGATAGAATCTTGATGAAGCACACATACATACATTAATAAGCAAAGAAGAAGATTTAGCTAACAAATACAAATTGGAAAAATGCTTCACAAATTGTTATCTTGTCACAAAGAATCACTCTACATATAATTGCCCTAGATTATTCTACAAGTTCGATAGCCCTGGTGATAACCTGACTTCAAATCAATCTTGCTGAAATATTTGTCCCCTTTGAGCTGGTCCAGAAGGTCATCAATCTGCAGGATTGAGTAACTATTCTAGACAGTGATCTTGTTCAGCGCCCGATAGTCAATACAAAGCCTCCAAGTCCATCCTTCTTTTGTACCAATACAATCGAGCTCCCACAAGGTGGTGAGCTTGGCCTGATGTGCCCTTTCTGCAATAGTTCCTGAATCTGCCTCTTGATCTCATTGTTCTCCAAAACATAGAGTCGATAGATCAGTCAATTGGATAGTGGCGCACCCGGGATGAGATCGATGGAGTGCTTGACCTGATAGTGCAGAGGTACCCCTATGGGTGAGGTGAAAATATCCATGTACTCCTCCACGACCTTGTCCATCTGTTGTTGTTGTGCAGAGGAGCCTTGCCTGGAAGTCGTGGCCACAACCTTCTTTTTTCCCTGGGGGCGAATCATAAGGAAAAAAAAATTCCTAGTCTGGGAAATGATCTTACTGCATTGCTTTGCAGTGATTAAAGAGATGGAGATAGATAGGGCTACCTCTGGTATCCTGTACAACTTATTAACCAAAGTAATAATCATAGAGCGAGGTCTAGACTCATATACAACATGTTGCTTCCACAAGTATGGTTGTCCTAATAATACATCACAAAATTCAAGAGGAGCAACGTTACACAATACCTTATCCATGAAGGGCTTGATTTTGTAGGGAAGGTAGCACTGCTAGCTGACACAAAGATCTCGTCCTTGGTGAAGCCATCTAATGGTGTATGGATGTCGATGTACTATAGTCTTTAGCCCTAGCCGCTTCACGACCTCTACTGAAATGAACTTCTTTGGCTCCCGCTATCGACAATGAACTGCAACGAAGAACCCTTCACCCACATCTGTGAGTGGAAGAGGTGTTCCCCCTCCTCTGGACCTTCAAGCTCAATCTTATTTATCTTGGTGGTGGCGACAGTAGCACTAAGCTCCGCATCAATGATCTGCTTCCCTTTGTCAATTCCCTTGTCAGGTTTTGATTCAGAGTCAAAACTTGCGTCTAATTTGGAAGCCTTTAGCTCAGCCACCAGTGACTGCTTGGCCTGACAGTCACTTGTATTGTGAGTGGAGCTCTTATGGAACTCACACCATTTTCATGTGTCCTTCTTTGTCTTCGTGGTGTTTTTATTTTCTTGCGGCTTTTGCGGGCTATCCAGGGTACTCGCGCCTTGGCTTGGTCCTTCGTTATGTGGTTTAGGGGCACCTTTTCCTTGCTTTGGATTTGCAAATCCAAAGTCTCGCTTCTTATGTTTAAACTTTTGCTCAATCTTGAGAGTGTACCGATACACCGTGCCAAGCGATGAAATGTCCAAGAACTCCATCTCATCCTAGATGTACTTGTGTAGACAATTGTGGTACTTGGGCACCAAATTTCGCTCAGTATCCTTGATACCCAGCTTCATACGAAGGGTGTGGAAAATATTCGTGAACTCTGGCACATCTTGGTTCATTCCCTACTATAGCGTGGTCCACTTTATGTATTTGTCTTCATAGCTCCCCAAGGGGTAATATTGTTCCTTGATGGCATCTCGCAAAGAATTCCAAGTGGTTGTGGCTGAAAACAACGAGGGTTCACTCTCATCCTTTTGTTCACATTAGGTTTCCCACCAGTCCTTGACATGTGGGACGTCTTTGAGAAGTGAAAAAGTAATCTTTTCCTGATTGGAAAAGTCACGAACTGAAAAATATCCTTCCAATAGATTTAACCATTTATCTACGACGTCTGCATCTATCATGCCTTCGAATATGGGAATATCAAAGTTAACTTGTACCTTAAAAGGAGTGGCGCCTCAAGAGTGGTTGTTGGATGAAGATTCAACACCTATGGGTAGTTGTCGAAGGATCTGGGCAAAGTTATCCATCATCACGTCCCTCTATCGCTCCAGGTCTTCCTCGAGCAACATTTTGAAAGGATCTCCTACCCCCCCCGTCATTCTTTTCTTTCGCTATGGGAGGTTGTCAGTTTTTGCGAGGTTGATCTTGCAACGATTCAACCAAATCAAGCCCTAACTCCTTATACCATGACCTCGTTGGGGGCATGCAAAGAAAAACAGAGAAAGAGAATACTGCTCTGATACCACTGATCCGAACTTAAATAGGAACACGACAACTTATAGATATAATCATAAACACAGAGATGTAGTAGAAAAACACTTCATTTCATTAATAGAAAAATATTGAACTATGCTTACAAATAGAATGTAAATAAGATAGCTTGGGCGATGATAGCTTATCTCTGAGAAGAGATGTGACAGCTACATGCCTTTGAATGTGTTACAATGAGGCTCAATGGCCTATTTGTTATTGGAAAACATGAGAAAATCCTAAACAACCAAAACCCTGACCCCAGGAGATGTAACACCAATATTTTGTGGGCCTTGTTGGGGTTAGTTGGGCAGCCAACTTCACGGGGTCGTAACTTGGTCATATTATCTCAGTTTGGCGCATACAATACCTTGTTGGAAAGTTCTCACTAAGTAATACAAGTTTCACTACAAGCCTCTATCTACAACCTAAAAAAAACAAACAAAAACAAACAAACAAAAAAACAAACAAAAACAAACAAACAAACAAAAAAACAAACCAACCATTTAGGGGGTCAAAACTGCTCCGGAAGTTCAGGACCTGAAAAACTACTAAAAAGAGTAAATGCTGAAATGAACAAGGAAACATATGAAACTGACTAGGGGGTCTAGGTGGAATAGGCAGGTGGCCACAAAAATCCACCTGGATTAAATACCCTTATAGGTGAATAAAGGGAAGCCTCCCTTGTTGTGAAACTCCACTAAACAAGAGAAGGAATAATGTTTAAGTGACAATGGCAATCCTTCCTCATTGTTTCTACAAAGTTTGGCACTCACTTCATTAGACCCCTCACAAGGCTTACTATATTTTGCAGCAATATGACCAATCGAAGTTATGAAGTGGGGGACCAAGTATTTATTTATATCCAAACAAATAAGAGCACCATTCAGTTTTGGAAAGGGATGAATTTTTCACCCCGATTTTTAGGACCTTTTAGGATCAAAGAGAAAATTGGACCATTTACATATCATCTTGTATTGCCATCCCACTTTCATAAAACTCATGGTGTTTTTCATGTATTTGTTTTACAACATTATGTTTATAATGAATATCAAAAAGTGAATTGAAGGGAAATGCACATATCATACATGCCAACCATTATAGTCAAACCATTAGGCATATTTATATGTGTTACTATTATTGCCTAAATGAGAACTAACCTACAAGTTGGAAGGGGTTTTTGTAATAGCCAGAGATTCATGCTAGTAACTATTTGATGTCGAGACATCAAATTAGTAATGATGTGATGTACATTATTCTATTAATTTTTTATTAATTTATATGCGTTGTTTTGACATTGGGTAAGAGGCAGATCGCAAGTAACAAGACTGCCCAACTAAATAATTCAATGACAATAATCTAGAACGAGTGGTCCATGTTAGGGTATTGACCCTAGTTCTTTAAGGAGGGGTGGAGGTGCTTCCCACCATGTAACCTCCAAACCTAGAGTCATGGGAGGTCTGTGGTGAACACACTCCCCAAGATGTGTGATGTCGACTACTAGTTACCTACTGGGGAAGTTAGGTCGATATAGTCGACACTTCTTCCATTTTGGTTGTATCATTGTTTAGATGAAGTATAGTCAATGCCATAGCATAATTCAATAGACGGCAAATAATATGGAAGTAGAAGTAAATTAGGGAGGATGGGAATATATTGGTTAGCTGTGAACTCTAGATGAGAGGTGATTTTTTCTTATTCTTTTACTTAGTTTCAATTACTACACCTTTCTCACTATTTTGATTATGTTTGATTGTAATTTTACTCCTTGACTGTTGTATCCTCTTAACTCCAATTTCAGGATGAATATTTTTGAAGGAGGAATATATTTAATGTCCATTCACTTACCCTATTCTGTTACACCAGATTGTAAGCCTACCCACTATGAGATGTCTTGGTGTGACAGATCATCTTAGTGTTATTAGTATATGTATGGTGTATGTGTATGCTAGCTATATACCCACAGCTCGCACAAATACACCAAATTTTATGCCTTATTAATTCTAGATGATTGATTAATGGTTAATATTGATTATTGCTTAATTAAATAATTAACATTTAATCCATATTAATAAATGATTAATTATTTAGATTGTATTATGATAAATTTAATATTTTAATTAATTAAGATTCTTACAAATCCATTGATTCGACCGAACCTTAAAAGTTTATTTTATTTTTATTAATTTTTATTGCATTAAAAGGGTGGGAGAATGATTTGACGACCCAAAGTATTAATTAGGGGGAGTGAGGCAGGCACAAGAGATAAGGTGGGGGTGGCTTGAGGGTCATAAAGGGAAATTAGGTGGCAATAATTGTTTTTTGGCAGGTGAGGGGGGAATATTTTGGACCTCACAGAAAACAAGTACAAGGAGGGAGCAAGAGGACAACAACTTGTCTTGTGGGATTTTGGAATATGTTTATTTATTTATTTTGGGGGGGCAAGAGGCGGGGTGGGGGGGGTATCTCTTGTCACATATAGGTGGGGAATAGGAGGTTCGAGAGCAAGTGAAAGGGATTTTTTGGACAATGAAGTGGAATTTGAGTGGAATGTTGGGAAGGTGTTGGACCAAGAACTTGAGCACATTGTGGTTGTGGTCTGGACTTGGGCTTGGATATCCAGGCAATGTATGGAGGTCCCCTTAGCTAGGAAGCTAGATATATTTTTCCTAGTTGGCAAGGTGGCATATTAAGTTGGGTGGTCTCGAGAGGAACCACAACTGAGCCATTGTAATTACTTATTTATCTTATTATTGGTTATTTCTATAAAATTATATGAATAGCTCATAGATCAACTTGTGTTTAGCTAAAATATTTTTTTTTTAATATTATGTTACATATTTTATGGAAATGATAATTATGTTATGGAACATAAATAAATAAATAAAATATGTAGTTGAAAAACAAGATTTTTGTTTTTGCAGGGTAGTTTTTTTTTACAAACTTAAGACCTTGATGTAGGAATCTCACACTAAGCAAAAGTGTTAAAGAGTTCACTAATGACCTAATGAATTAGTGGAAATCTATTGAAAGTCATGATTAGGCCTCGAGGGCCTTTAGAATGAATGTGAATGCTAAGAATCCCAATTGGGATAGCTATATGATTGAATAGTTGATATTTATCCCTATTTTGGGATAAGAAGACTTGGAGGTATTCTTGTGTCTATACCTTAGAAGGTTTGTGCTCTTTGTGAAAGTGATCCTTGATAACTGGCCCCTTTAATTGATTTTGTATTGGGCTACAAGCCTTGTGTTTATTTGAACTAAGATGAGTGAGAGGCTTCACTCATATGGGAAAATGGTGAATAGTGGCCTCATTTTGATTCATTAGAGAAAATTCTTGGTTAATGGTTGTAGATGGCGAGTTGTAGATGCCTCTACAAATTTGAATGTCCTTAAAGGGACTTGGGAAAATTAATTGCTCCTTTCTAAGTTGGAATGGTAAATAGAAGGCAATGATTTTAGAATTTAGGAAGCTTGAAAAAACTATGAACTTTAGGATCAGAGATTTATCCCTATCCTTTGGTCAGATGGATCGACAGGGGTCATGATTTAGAGACAATAGAAAAAGGGGATAAAGTGAGTAAGTTCGACAAACTTGGGATTTCCTAGATATCTAAATATCCAAATATCTAGGCATCCATAGTTCTTTAAAGTAGGGGGACTAGCAAAGTTTGGACATCCCATATATCTAGATATCCAGATATCAAGGTATCTAGAACTTTAAATAAATGGAGTTTAATTAAACACCTAGATGTTTGAGGCATGTATAGGTGAAACTCTATAGTGTGGGAACCTAGCATTGGAGGAACCTTGACAACAGGATACACAGAGGTCCAAGAATTAGGGAATTTTAAAAATTCAATTTTTGGCCAAAAAATATGACTTAGATTTGGATGCTAGCAAAGCAAGAGCGTGTGGGGTACCCTTGTAGTCCACATGATTCAACCCCATTAGGGGCATTTTGAGGTCTAAAATAGGCCTCCTAAGAAAAATGTACAACGAAAATAAACTTTATAAGAACCAATAGGATTCAAGATGATGATGTCAACCATGGGGGATGATTCACCATTTTTGGAGTAAAAAAGTAAAAGGATTAAAAATAATAAAATAATAAAACTACTTTTCAACTCGTATTTTCAACTTATCTCCCTGTGGTTTTACTCAAATTTTGAGTTAGAGTACACGTTATATGAAAAATTATACCTCATCCAAAGATTACATGTTGCATACTTTTGAATGACCTTACTACACGAAACATGAGAAATACATGAAAAAATGTGATTGCAATCACTTTTTCATGTATTTCTCATTTTTTGTGTAGTAGAGTCCATAGAAAGTATACAACATGGGTACTGTTATCTCAAAATCAAGTCCTGATAGGCTACTGGTCAGGTTGACTCTAAGTAACTATTTCAAACCAAGCTTTTGCCTAAGGCTTAGCCTCCTTAGCCTGAGAGGACTCTCTCAAAAGGGTTATTGATTTTGATTCATGATAAGATGGCTACTCTTGTGGTGTAACAACATGGACAAATATAAAGGCTGGATAAACATTACACAAGTTTCCATTGGGCCTATGGAGTCAATCATATTTCAGTAAACAATGACACTGCCTTTACATAGAAGTCAAGGCACTTAGCATTTAGATGTTCAGAACACAACTCATATAAAACCACAGTTCATACATGCATACAGGAAGTCAGAGCACAATCAGTGAATTCTGAGTGATTATGCATCCATGCAACTGTAAAAAGACATTAAGGAAAGAACAAAACACACATTCTGAACATGACAAATCCTTCATGAATCCTGAGAAGAAAAGTAGATGATTTATATTACTGAAAATGGTCTTTACATAAGCTAAAACAGTGCTTCTGTTATCAAATTTCCAACCCTCATTACATTGTTGTCTCAGCTATATATTGAATCCTTATTCTAACTAATTCGAGTTTCCTCCTCCAGCATGAGGGGAATTTTAATAACTCGATCCTTATCTCTAATGACACCTATCAGCTATTTAACTGACTATTAAATACAAATAAAGTGCTGACTGGAACTTTGAAAAACTTCTAAATTAACTAGGACTCTAACTCTCTTTCCATGCCATAATAGCTCCTCCTTGTTCTTTGACACCTAGTCCGATTTGGATAAGCTGAATGTTCAATACTCCATATTGACCTTGAACACTGAATCTTTAACTGCCCCATAGTATTAGGAGATGTCCCCTGCTTCTCGGCTTCTGTTTTCCACAATTTGCTCGAATATGTAACAGCATGTTTCTAGCCTTTAATAATCCAAGGTATGGAACGCTGCCATGTTTTTGATGTGTTGTAGGTTGTATTGATGGACAGGTGTCTCTCTTTCAAAATTCCCGCTCATAATATCAAACTTCTTGTCTGCGTTAAAATCATCACCTACAGTAGTTTCGTAGCGCGCTACGAAACTGTTGTTTTATTTGAAACAGCTTGCTTTTTGACCTGAGATCTTTATCACTCAAACATTAATTTGTTGCCAATCTCTGTATGCAATTGATAAGCATAATCAATAACTGTTGCACCCTTTGGAAGATTTTTTATCTCTCCTTTTGGTGTGAATACAAAAACACGACTGCCCAGAAGATCACCCGTAACTGTATCAACAAATTCCCTGGAACTCATATTGCCTACAAATTCCTCTTGCCACTCTCTAATGGCATTAAGCCAACTTACCCTGCGAACAATTTCAGCGCTATTCAAGCATGTAGATTTGGCTCTTAAAATTCTTTCATTTGTCTGCACACTGCCAGAGGTGATCCCTTTACCACCGTAATGGACAGCAATTCCCTTCTGCGTTATACAATCCATCTCTTCTGTCCATATCTGCACTTCAAATCGAAATGTACTTTCATTTAAAAATGGTATGACCTTCGTCTGAAGACTTTGATAACCATTAGGCTTGGGAGTTGCAATATAATCCTTCATTTCTCGAGGAATAGGCGTCCATATCCCGTGCACAAGGCCAAGGATGTGGTAGCATATCTGATGTGAACTGCACTTTACATGTCAATACATAACATGGGAGGATGTCATATCTGGTTATATTGCACTGTTCTCATCGAAGAGTTTTAACCACATGGTCTCCAGCTTAAAAATGAACTTTATATACACTTGGGGATGGAAACTTCAAAACCTACTAAAACTTTTGCAGGTTAACCTGTAGAATTATAATTATTTATTGTACAACTTATACAACTTTAGGAAGGCTTCTTAGTGACAAGAACAGGGCATTTTGCATGCTGAACACAATAATTGCTCACACTTCCCAAAAAGGCCCTCTTTAGCATTCCGTAGCCATGGCTTCCTGTGATAAGAAGGTCAATTTTAAATTTCTCAACCGCATCCAAGATCGCATCTTTAGGATCTCCTATTTCGGACACAGTCTCTACAATCACATTTTTCTGAGCACACATCTCTTTAGCACGAGAAAGGATTTCTTGAGAAACTTGCTTCTGTTGAAGCAAAATTGTTTCAATTAATCCAGGAGTTGTTATCCCCATTGGTACAACGGTGTTGAAGGCTACCACTGGTTGAGCGTGAAATATCACAAGAGAAACAGCGCTTCCATAAAGATGCAGGTTGTTTAAAGCCCATTGCAGAGCATAATGACTGAATTCACTGTCGTCCACGGCCACCATTATTTTCTTCACTTTCGCCATCCTCGTTGACCTTGCCCTGCTGAAAACGTCTAATATCTTTCTTAGCAAATGTGCTGATGCCTTTGGAGATGAGCCAATTTATCCGGCTGACCAATTTCATGATTCAAGAGAAAAGGACTCTATTTGTGGAGTCGTAGTTGAGTTCAACGCCGAAAACCCGTTTGCTGGGAAACCAATTACTAATGGTGCAACCCTATCACGTTGTTTTGGCTTCAGTATGACCCGCAGCTGAGCAATTTCATTTACTTCATTGATTGCACCTTCCCTCAAAATATGACGGTGGCCACGTTGTGATGGATGTGCTGTCCAGTGTTATGAAACCTGATTTGATGATGTGTCATCCACTATTTTGAAAACAAAAGGGGAAAATGCATTCAAGCTGTCTGATGCATGCTTCAGTTCTTTTATGATATGACAAAATGCCACGTCCTTAATACGCTGTCCACCGTTTTCATATGTGTAGGCAAAAGTTACAAGAGGACCCAACACATTTAATGTAGTCTTGAGATGCTCTCTCAGATAAGCACAAAATACCCGTGCAAGAGCTGCTGAGTGTTGTTGTGTGAATGCCTTGCAGACTGCAACCATGTGCACAGCTACAGACATCCCCTCCGAAGACAATGGAATACCTAGAAGGGTCAAGAACCTCATAAGAGCTTCTATGCCCTTTTTCTCAACAAAGATTCATCCTTTATCACTATTTCCCATTGCACCATGATAAATAGCAACATTGAATGTTCCCCATTCATGAAACTCATTTTCCCAATTACGAACAACAGATGTAGGACAAATAATCAGTATTATTTTTCTATTCTCTATATGCTTCCGGTTTGTCTTCTCTGTAGACAATGCAGCAGCAATATCATCAGATTCTGTATCTTTTTCGAGCACGGCAGCAACAAATGCAATTGTTTGAATAGTTTTCCCGAGTCCCTTGCTATGTGATTTTGTCAGTGATAACAGTGGCTCCACTTGGGATGGTGTGCCCTTGTGGTACACTAAGAACTCGTAGGTCCAGTGCTTTGTCCTTTTTATAACAAACATGGATTTGCTTGACAAACATCCCCTTCAAGCTTCTTGGGCCTTCACCTCGGGCTTAAGCTTGATGATCACTTTAGGAGAAAGGAATCTACATCTACTAGAAAAAAAAAATGCTCAATCAACCTTGAGCTTATTTTCATATTCCTACCTACCTACGCTATCCATTTCAAACTTCTTTCAGCTCAATCAATGTGAGATTTCCAATGTAGCCAATCATTTGCCTTATCTGATATTTGAGTTTTTTGACTGCATCGGAGTTCAAAGCCGTTATGATATTGTGATGACCACTGCCACTAAAATTGCCTCTGATCTTCATAGAAAAGCTGAAACACTGGAGAGTAAAACTCTTCCATGTATTCAGCTATAGGATCCCATAATACATGATTAGCTTGATGATTCTTGTAACTTTCTGGCTGTGCAAACTGATCTTCAATAACAGTGTCCTCTTCCTCAATCGTGAAAGAGAAAGGAAGAAACACCCTCTCCTTGTGTTCTGACATAGAAACCTTCTGAAAAGAATGATCATGACCATGAAGACTATATGATTGAATTTGACCTTGTAGACCTTCAATGTCTTTCTCAATGTCCTTAGCAACTTCATTCAAAAATTTCATCTTATCCTCTGCCTTACACTCAAATGATTTTAGATACGAGGACAAGGACAAAGAAAAAATTTCATCTCTTTCTCCATTACTATGATCATTATTCCATTGTTTGAAACCTTGAATTGAAGGAGATTTTGCCACCACATCTGATCTATCCATCCATTCCTCCAAAAACATAAGCCAAAAGTCTTCAAATGACTTAATGGATTTGGTAGGAAAGCTTTCAATCTACCGTTTACATTTCCCTTGAAATGAATCATAAAATAACATAATGCAAACATCCTCATGTTTAACTCTAAGAAGCTCTGTAAAATCACAAAAATCTTATATACGCTTCAAAGTTAAACTCAAATATTCTCCATTGAATTTTGGACCATTCCTTAGAAAATATGAATCCTTGGGAAAATGATTTGGGAAACCATGAATTCCTGAAAAATTTATGCATGCATACCTTGAAATAAGAATGGTAGCATCTGAGTCCTTCATAATCCCAGCGGAATCACCATGAATCTATGAATTTCGAATTCTTCAACAATGGAGTTGCCAAGGTAGATTTGCAGCCTCAAAAATTCTCCTGAGCTCCTGCTACCTTCAGAAGTTCAGTCTCTTGATTTCGGGAATGAATAATCTTCAGACTCCCGGCAGACGCACCAAAATGTTATCTAAAAATCAATTCCTGATAGGCTACTGGTCAAGTTGACTCTAAGTAACTATTTCAAACCAAGATTTTGACTAAGGCTTAGCCTCCTTAGCCTGAGAGGGCTCTCTCAAAAGGGTTATTGATTTTGATTAATGATAAGATGGCTAACTCTTGTGGTGTAACAACATGGA